>JAVTVY010041418.1:0-194548 GCA_036873755.1 Hanleya hanleyi | reverse complement strand
TCTTGCAGGAAACAAGCCTATGATTATGTATACTTTTGTTTTTTTGAATTTGGTGCTAATACTGTTATATGGAAATGGAATAGGTCTTTGGATTATGGACGCGGATATTCTCTAATGGACGACGGCTGGATTATGAATGACGGACTAGACGATTGTAATTTGACAGATAAATAGCCTGGGAGCCAGGATCGGGTTTTAGTGAAATTGTTCACCCCATCGGCAAGATAATTTCCATCGATACCGTGATCTTCTATGGCTATGGTGGTGTCACTCAGGGTGGAAGTATAGTTCTAAAGTTGTGCATTTTTTTTTTATATTTTCCCACTACAGACATTCGTTTCACTTTGCCGAAAATGGGGGTAGGTGTATTTTAATCTCCGTAGTATTTTTTGTTGTTGGGTTAATCTGCCTAAACTGTATCATATATTAATCAGTAATAAGTTATCAGAGTTATATGTTATAAAGATTTGTTCTTGTATCCCGGCTTTATAACGTCTCTTGGAGACCAATGGCCACCAGGCAGCCATCTTGGATTTCCCCATGAAACCTTGTTATCGCGATTTCTCAGGAACTACTGCATAGATCTTTCTCAAATTTGGTACACAGGTTCCTCTTGGGGTCTAGTTGTGCAAGAAACCTTTTTGGTCCGATTCGAAATCCAATATGGCCACCAGGCAGCCATCTTAGATTTCCCCATGAAACCTTGTTATCGCGATTTCTCAGAAACTACTGCATGGATCTTTCTCAAATTTGGTACACAGGTTCCCCTTGGGGTCTAGTTGTGCAACAAACCTGTTTTGGTCCGATTCGAAAATCCAATATGGCCACCAGGCAGCCATCTTGGATTTCCCCATGAAACCTTGTTATCGCGATTTCTCGGGAACTACTGCATGGATCTTTCTCAAATTTGGTACACAGGTTCCCCTTAGGGTTTAGTTGTGCAAGATACCCTTTTCGGTCCGAATCGGAATCCAATATGGCCACAAGGCAGCCATCTTGGATTTCTCCATGAAACCTTATCGCGATTTCTCAGGAACTGCTGCGTGGATCTTTCTAAAATTTGGTACCCAGATTCCCCTTGGGGTCTAGTTGTGCAAGATACCTTTTACGGTCCGATTCGAAAAACCAATATGGCCACCAGTCAGCCATGTTGGATTTCCCCATGAAACTCTATCGTCCTTTCTCAGGAAGTACTGCATGGATCTTTCTCAAATTTGGTACACAGGTTCCCCTTGGGATCTAGTTGTGCAAGATACCTTTCCTGGTACGATTTAAAAATCCAGTATAGCCACCAGGCAGCCATCTTTGATTTCCCCATGAAACTTTGTCGTCATTTGTCAGGAACTACTGCATGGATCTCTCTCAATTTTGGTACACAGGTTCCCCTTAGTGTCTCGATATGCAAGATGCCTTTTTCGGTCCGAATCGAAAATCCAATATGGTCACCAGGCGGCCATCTTGGACTTCTCCATGAAATTTTGTTATCATGATTTCTCAGGAAGTACTGCCTGGATCTTTCTCAAATTTGATACACAGGTTCCCCTTGTGGTCCAATTGTGCAAGATACCTTTTCTGGTCCGATTCCAAAATCCAATATGTCCATCAGGCGGCCATCTTGAATTTCCCCATGAAACTTTGTTATTGCGATTTCTCAGGAACTACTGCATGGATCTTTGTTAAATTTGGTACACAGGTTCACCTTGTCATCTAGTTGTACAAGATACCTTTTCTGTTCCGATTCGAAAATTCAATATGGCCAACAGGCGGCCATCTTGGATTTTCCCGTGCAAATTTGTTATCGTGATTTCTCAGGAAGTACTGCATGGATCTTTCTCAAATTTGGTACACAGGTTCCCCCTATGGTCTAGTTGTGCAAGATACCTTTTTCGGTCCGAATCGAAAATCCAATATGGCCACAACGCGGCCATCTTGAATTTCCCCTTGGAACATTGTTACCGTGAATTCTCAGGAAATATTTCATGGATCTTTCTGGAATTTGGTACACAGGTCCCACATGGGGCCTAGTAGCGCAAGATACCTTTTTTGGTCCGATTCGGAAATCCAAGTTACGCTTCAAATTAATTCGGTATTCTCGAGTTGTGACATTGCATCACAAGAGTCGGCAGATCAAACGGTGAGGCATATTCTATATATTGACTATAGAGAATATCCATACCTTCACCTTCCATATCAAGGAGTACAAATAATTCGGAATTAAAATGTATTTCTTCAAATTTTAAATCAGCTTTCTTTAGTCCATGCAGTAGCAAGGGAACTGCTCCACCCTTTCGTCTGCCGGCGGGTCGGCTACATGAAGGGACGTCACTCTTGTGACGCAACGTCACAACTCAACAACTGTAGACTACTGCATGTTTCGATCCAAGGGAGATAATCAGGATTCAGGAACTTCCGAAGTTTCAACATTACTGGGCGGACCGGATCCCTTCAGTATTAAGTATTGTACCATCTTACTATTTTCGAGCATGGTATCTTAAAAGATATATCTCAAAATAGCCCAATAAACAGAACAGAATTAGCATTCGTTCCTAATTATAAAGTCTTAAGTATGTTTCATAGCTCATGCCAAAGTGTCAAAGAGATTGGTCTTCGCTTCCAGTACCCAATGATGACACGTGCAAAAAAATAAATAAAAAAAATACTACAAAACAAAGGCGAAGGATCCTCCGTACATGTACATTCACTTTCAGACTAACTTTGCTCAGTTCTCTTGTATTATAACAACCGACATAAGTACAGTTTCTAGAAATCTTGAAACTCCTGAAACTTAGATTATATCTTGGTGTTAATTTTCAGTGGCCTTTTTCGATCTTTTTCGCTCAGATTCGAAAGTCTGTAAACAAAATTACAAATCAATCGTTTGTTCTTAGTAACAATGGACAAAAAGATCCTCTAGTCATTAGCTTATAATTATCGGACAATGGTGGGCGCCAAGATCTTTCAGGATCTCTCGTTTTTATTTATGCAATTTCTCCGCAAAAACTGCATGATAAATTAGTAAATATTAATGTGATGTGAAATAAAATAGTTCTTGCCCGCTTTTAATCGCAGAAAAGCAGAAATTTGAAGAAATATGACAAAAATATCACTTTTCTGGTACCCCAGGTGACCGCCATCTTGAATTTACCCATGATCCTCTGCTTGAGGGGTTATGAAAATCAGCTCAAAGTAACTCCAACGTGATCAACTATAAAGTCCCGGAGTCTCAGCCCTCCATTTTTTGTCGTTCCGGAGATAGTGCAGAAAGTTTGGTAGGGGGGTGGGGGAGGCCTGGTAAGGTTAAGTAACCTTTCTACTGTAATTTCATCCATAAATTACGGTATTTTGAAGAAGCTGTTGCTTTCCGTCTATTACTGCTGTTTAAAGGGGATTTCCAACTGCTATAATTGTGTAACTCTAGCAGATAAGCCACTCCATACTAAAGCTATGATCTGGCACACATGAGTGGTTTATGTCGTACCACTTTGTTTTTCTGTGATTATTGCAGCTCTTTTCAATGCACTAACAACGTGATTAGTCTGGGAAGGTACTTTAGGTCATCAACCTAAAACTCAGCTCACCAGGTCGACGATAATTGCCTTCAACAGCCAGGTTCATTCAATCCTACCTGCTATTAATCTCATGACGTGGCACACTTGAATTGTAAAACTGCACTGAATATTCTCAGGCACCACACACACTTCCGTAACACTATACTACCTATTTATTTGTGTTCATTTGTAAATTGAACACCGACCATTTGATATACCGTTAAAACACAAGAACACGTTTAATTTTACTCATACTGGCCAATTCTGAATATTGGTTAATGTTTAGACACACTGAATCCATAATCACAAGAAATGTAATTATATCCATATCGGCTTTGTTGGAGAGACTATTTTTTCCTATTAATAATTCGAATTTGGCTACTATATAATGTCATCGGTTGGAATGAAAGAAAAAAAAGCAAATGCTGAGAAGACGTTACGCTGCCAATAGTGCGGAGTAGTCGAAAATGAAGTTTAGACAATATTTAAGGTGGATATAATTGCATATACACCGGCCTTTCACAGGCTTCATTTTTTGTTCAATTGACACGTGAATATTATCTTCAAGTGACATAATACAGCTGAGATACAAAAATATCTTTGAAAATAATAAACACTGCGCAAAACGTTGAAATGTATATGGTAAATTTTGGATGATTTCATAAGTAAATTAAGACCATTGAAGTACACCAGCCCCTTCTCTGGAAAGGAATATTTTTTCAAGTTGATATTTGGATACGTCTCCTGAATGATGTCATACATTGAGATACGAAAACCAAATCCTGATTGTTTATAACTCTGTCATATATACTAAATACAACATAATATATTTAAGATACTTAGGGTTATTAATAAGAAAGATATGTCAATTTATTCACACATACCCTCTTTTTCAATTGGGTGATTTTTTTGTTTGTTTTCAAATAACATTCGAGTTTACCCCCAATTGTACTATAGGATTGTAATACAACTTCGACCTTGGGTAATAAAAACTGTTCTACGCAGCGCTAAACAATAAATAATGATATTTAGATAGATTGGATCAGTGTAAAGAGATATATAGCGATGTCAATAAATATGCCCCCTTTTTGAAGGGAGTATTTTTTTCAGTTGACATTAGGATATGGTCTCTACGTGACGTCACACGACTGGATTACATAAACAGATCATGATATTATATATCTCTGCCATTATTGGAGAGTAATATGTACTATAGCTTCGACCAACTGGGCTATAAATACGTGTGACCGGGTTATCTGAAGTTACCTACATTTCGACAGCAGTACAAAAAAATCTGCACCACTTTTGAACTCTATATCCACCCTGGTTGATACCTGCAATGGTCATATAAAGTCATGGTATAATTGAAAATTATCTTGCTGATGGAGTGAGCAAATGTTTAATGTAAGGCCCCTTTTTCAACTGAGCTTCCAGATTAAAAGTCCCATTGTTCTACTCCATCTCCATCCATCGCTAGATTGATTTACAGAGAGAAAAAGAAATATTGTGCAATTGAGGGATCCAAAGTTTCAGCATCCGGTAAGGTCTATTGATGGGATGAAATCCCTCAAACAGCTTACTTGATTATTAAATGAGTTTCAGTCACAGTCGAGACTGTTTCTGAAATCCAACGCCGCAAGGTGCTCAGTCGGATAAAAGGTCTGCCAAAAAACAAGATTAAGTACCACTTCCAAAAGAAAGAAAAAGAAAAATAAGTAAGGAAAAATGGGATGCATTTAATACGACTTACTGTAGCTCAAGATGAAGTTGATCGATCCAGGAAGGTATCCAGGTGTTGTTTCCCAGTACCTTCCCGTAGAGCAGACACTGTTTTCCACACAATGCAACACACACTCGGGATAACTACGAAGGCCGATGTGAGTAGTCAACACTTTCCCGAACAAATTGATCCCAGTACCATTTACGTCCAAACGCGTGAATATGAAACCGGAGGCATCGACGTTATGATAGATGATCGTTAGAGCAACGAAGGCAATGTACCATAGAAGATAGATACGAGAGACATATATTTCAACCTCCATCTTTTAAAACCTATTCCCAGTTGAAGAACGACGTTAATTAAGAGCGACATCCTTGCACCGATCCTTCGACAGTACTGACAGAATATCAACGGGAACATCAATAATTCATTATTTCCATCAATGCATAGCCTCTTTGTCTGAAAGAAACGAATACAATTCAATTCTAAGATGTTAACATTATCAACAGACGCTCGTATTTCCTCCGCCTTCATAATATTGACTTCTGAATGAATGAAAACAATAACATTCTGTCAGTTCACTGTACTGAAGTCGAAAATGTTGCTGATTTATCTGAAAATATATCAATTATTCATATAAGACTGCACTGTTTAAATATATGTTTTAATGCCCAAGCACTTCCACCAATCGATCGGACCCAATAAACTTTAGAATTTCGCATTGGAATCCATCGTTACTGTATAAACCTCGAGTAGAATGATTCAGTCCCCACTGTTGCTACCAAACAAACAATGTATCCACTAGTTTGTAATCTTTCCCAGTGACAGAACCATCTGTTTACTTACCCTTGAACCCATTACTTTTCCATAATAAAGACTGGACATCTCATTGTAGCGTGTCTTTGTAGTGGCGTTAGTTGGCGAAATAATGATGACACGCTTAACAAAGGCAACATTTCTTCTCCCATACGCTTCGAAGAGTATGACGTCATTCTATTAAAATAACCGTAGAATCCCTCGTTCCACCCAATCGCTCTACATGTATATTGACGAGCAGCCATGTTCATTGGTAGATCCTGTATCACCATTTGACCCGAAATTATCAGGGTAAATTTCACTTCTTTATTATATAATATTACCAGGCCTGATATACGATATTTAATCACATATTATGAAATCTGTGTTTAAAAAGACATTGCTTCAAGTACCTACATTCATGTAATTCGGAAAACGCGGCGAAAACAAGACCATTGGTAATTGATTGTGCCCGATGAGTGCGCGCGACTTCTTTCGGTGACCTTGGCCTCAACGATAGGAAAGGCTCTCGCTCAACAACAACAACAACAACAACAACTTTCTTTCGCACAGAAATATCAGTCTAGTCGATATATTTACTCTCTTTGTAATATCCGGTACAGTATAGGTTTGTACATAGATGTAATGAAATAGTTTGCAGATAGAAGAAACGCCCTTTATGTTGAACTTCTAAGATTTCGTAGATCGCGACAGTTTACTTTGAACAAAGTGTCAAAGTGTCAGCCAAAGGATCGATCAAAAGCTCACTGCGTTTACCCGCATTTGTACGATCTTTGGGTTGGCTCGCCTGATAAATCCCCTTCCAACAAACATAGAGGCCGTTTGTCATATGTGAAGATGTTTCTTATGCCATACGTGTACTTATGCATACGTGTATGTATTCGCACATATGCAATATGCAATATGAATAATGGATTATATTATACTGAGGATATATGTAGCAAACATAATGATTTGATCACTTTTTCGTATTATATTTTCAGACTAATCCCAATCGGCGAGGTTTTTCTGGACACGCTCTCTATAAACAAAATGTGGCCACATTTTATAAATGTCATCGAAGAAAAGCATAATGGGTAACTTCATAATGAAGATCGCAAAGGTGGAACCCAAAAGTTTTACGTCAATCTTCACGCCAAATCATTATTCCCTGTTAGAACTAAGCAATTTTTTAGAAGAAAAACGCGGAAATACAGAATAAAAGGTCCGAAAAATGCTGATTTTGGAGAATGACATCAGAGTTATAATTGTACATTAGTACACTTTTGCTAGCAGCATTTACAGGAAAATGTAGTATAGCAAATTTCAGCTTTCTAGCCAGTAAGATGACCACAATATTCAGGTTGATGAGGCGAAATTAGGAACTAAACAGCTGTCTTGGCACAATGACGTCACATGGTCATCCTACTTATCAGATGTCTTGATGCATCAGTGCTTCTGTCCCAATCTGAACGATTCTGACTCTTTTCGGCTATAGCCCACCTCTTCATTGAAAGCTGCAAATAATAACTGAGGTTGGCAGGTGAGCGAGTCAAATCAGGGCAGGGTCATGACTGTGTATGCAGCAAACTGTGAATTTCCCATCCCTCCCGATGTTGTAATCCAGATAGGTCATGCTATTTCACGGTTTGCATGGAATCTGGTTTTGGTTATTCTAGCAATGCGTTTCACAAGTAACATCACTACTTTAGGAGGACTAATCGGCTATATTTGGCAGATTATCACTGCCTTCACAAATAACACGACTAATTTGGAAAGAGTATCGTTGACAATAACTTCTTGTTGAAGACTACTACTGCCTTGGGAAGATGGTCACTACCTTTGGAAAATGTCACTGGCTTTGGAACGGATACCGTGGCTTCTGGCTTGTTGAACCATTTCTTAAGGAAAGGCCATCCCTGTATTTTGAAAGACTACCACTGCCTTAGAAAGCACTGCTTTTTGTTAAGACCCCAAAGGATAGTCACCGAGTTAATCGTGATTCAGATATCTAGTCTATTATTAGCTCGCCTACACAACATGGTGCTATGAAATGATGAAACTACATTATAACCTGTCACCCTATGTTGGTATTTTTGCGCCACTGTCGATTCATCTAACTCAGCAGATGAGGATACCTGACGTCACCATGATCAGGGTATTTTTTTTTTTTGGTTCAAATATCAGTAAGCGCAAAAAATGAGTAAGGGTAAACAAAAGGAGTAAGGGCAAAACATGATTATGATTAAAGAAAAGTAGTAGGGGAAAATCAGTTTAGGTTAAAGGATTCGACCATTCAGAATCGTGTATACATCCGCAGTGTTTGATGACCTAGCTATAATCGTCGATTGCAATGAACCGTTGATCACGTGATAACTCACGGGTATAACTTGTGTCCATTGCTGCGAGGAAATCTATTTAAGCTTATAGGGTAGTCAAGGGAAACTTCCATCCAGTCCTTACTAGATACCTAGATGTTAGATCCACGTGTGAAAATTCCACCAATCAGAATCGTCTATACAACCCCATGTTATATCACGCGACAGATCAACCAATAGAGAGTAGGATTTATCATATCTCTGGAGATCTATGTTTATGTATACTATGAGTGTCTTTTTGAATTTGGTGCTAACGCTGTTACATGGAATACGGAATAGGTGTTTGGATTATGGACGCGGATATTCTTTAATGAACGACGGCTGAATTATAAATGACGGACCAGACGCTTGTAATTACTAGATTTCCCACAAAGGCAATGTAGGTTTTATTTCCACATTAATATGTGTTCTTTCCTGGGTAAAATAATCTAATATCCCTTACCAGATTACGTCACATATCACGAATACATTTGTTCCATCTTGCATGATTCAATAGATATTAAAGACATTAATTGGATTATTCAAATGTTGATTTCATTTGTTCTAGACTTTGTCGTTGGCCGCATTTTATTCTACCTTGAACAGCTACACCTACACCTACACCTTATAACTAACATTGTCACGGATATTTGGTAATTTTATATAAAGAATCCTCGACCATGTATATGTACGTGTCCGTTTGGCCAATAGAGCGAAGGGAGTCTTATATTTCACTTCCAGATAATATTCGTATCTTAATAATATATACATCTATATATGTCGTAGTTCGTAGTGTATTAACTGTCCGACTGTATCTCCACGAGTCGAGCTTGTTACTCTGGTACTGTATCTCGTTAACATGTTTACAGTGGATTCCAACAATTCATATAATATATTACATTTCTTTCTCAAATGAAAACACACACGGATATACATTCATATGATTCATGGCTTATATTTCAAAGAAGTGGACACTCACACACTACATAGGAGAGGTAATCAACGGTACAGTTTGTTCGAATTTGGCGATTTCGCTGAAACATTCTCATGGCATCAGACTGTACACCTATCCTACACTATATAACAATCGAGTGGTCTGATGTAACGTTAACCAAAATCTGGTTCAACACCGTCTGAACTGAGCTTTTGGTTTAATGTTGAACCACCTTGTGGTTCAGTGGTGATCCACCCTGTAGTGCTATGTTTGCAACAAGGTTACATCCAATTTTTGGTTCTGTTTACTCATCTAGACTTACTTTTAATAGTGCAAGTGAAATGGTTAGCCCAGTATTGATAGGCTAGTAACTCAAGGCGGGCTTCTCAATCTGTTTCATTTATATGTTCTCTCCTGAATTCGGATGCGGCTCCTGAAATCGGTCAGCTGCACCAAACCACGGTCAAAGTAAGAAAATGAATAACTTTCGCTTACACACAACGCTAACCCATATTTGAAGAAATAATACATATCGATTGTTAAATTACGTAGTAACAGCGGTCATTGACGTCTAGTTTGCTTGCTGTGACTTGTGTACATTATCGAGACTCCACATATCGAAATATCTTCTCGCATTTCAGTAATTGGGTCACAGCTCATAAAACCATCTACTCGGTCAAACATATCCAAGGAAAAGCAACTTCAGCATTATTTCAACCGAAAACAAGACCTGAAACAAGCTATTCATTGTATTTTCGTGCCTAACGGGAGTAGTACAGGAGCAGCGTTTTCTGAGGACCACTCTTTATCGATATACAGGGAAGAGCAACCTTTCGCTATTGGGAAGCACGAGTTTGTCAATAAAAAACGAAATCACGAGAAAACATCACAGGTGAACATAGAAGTTTGAAGAAAAATAAACTGCCAAAATCACATGACTCTGACACGCGTTTCTGCTTTACTAAGCATTTCCAAAGGTCATACTAGTTTAACATTATAACACAGAATATATAGGCGATATTGTTAATATCTTAATACTTTAGCAACAATATCTTAACAGTAATGATGATCGGCTCATTCGCAACTTCCCGTTGATCTTCGGTGGCAGTAAACCGGGCCCTTTCGTAGATTTCCGCGCGGCAGTTCCGAATGGTAATCGGCTGACAGAATAATCTCAAGTTAGCAATATTAACCGCCTATGAATCTTAATCAGGATATAAATTATATGTTTAATGAAGAAAGATAGCGGGAGATGAACTCATTTTCACGAATATCCAACCATCGCTGTACCGATGTAGTTGAAGTAATCTTGTAGGAAGGGAATATTTTGAAATTGTCTTTGCCGCATGTGTGGATATGCTTTCAAGCAAATATAGTTTCTTGAGATCTAGGGAGCATTTGTTGTTTAGGCACTCGGACGCGAGCTCTAAGTTATGTTGTCTGTCCAACGTAATTTGCATCGCACCTACTATATTCAATTTTTGAATATATGTCCGCCATGCTTTTGTTCGCTGATTTCGGTTTGAGGGTTCTTAAAAATGTAATGTCATGTGGTTTGGTCTTATTCATGCCTGTCTTGATAATCTCGTTCCGAAAACCCCTGCTTGCCAAATATGTTAAGTTCAATAAGCGTCTTTTCTCTTAAATTCGGTTCTGACACAATCACTGTCAGAAGGATTGGGTCAAATTGACCAGGTATTTTTGGGTATAGACGCCACGGACCCAACGATTTTGGGTCAAATTCCATTTTGACCCAAACATTTTGGGTCATTTTAACCAACTATATTTTGGGTATGTCACGTAATATATACCCAAAAATTCTGACACTGAATGGTGCAAATCCGACGGGCAAGGTTATATCTTAGTCTCGCATGATTGCTTTGGAAATGAAGACATTGCGTAGTTTCGGAGGGTTTACGATACAAATCATGTTTCACTACTCTCATATAGTCAAAGCCTCAATGGAATGGAGATTATTAGAGTATCAATACCATACAGAGAAAATATTGTTATTCTTTCTTCATTGCTGAAGTAGAATTCTGTGACAGTTGACTGACCGACATTTTCTACTACCGTTTCCCTTTAGGGCAAATCGACCAACGCCAATATTTTGTGAGTATCAGCTCACGGTGTGAGGGGAAACAGCCCTCTGAGAGAGGAAAGTGCATTCTGGGATACAATGTAACCACGTCGCGGAGAGGTTGAGGCGAAATAAGCAGGTAATGGAACATGACAGCTGGAGGTCTTTTGAAGTTTTGAGAGTTGTCGTTTCCCGATATTCCTGCAAATATATCCTATTGAATAATACACACCTCAAGGATTGCTTTAATGTACATTCCATGTCTTCTACTGTTTTCGTGATCCCGTGAGAGTGTGTACAATTTCGCGATGGTCATCAGAAACGTACAGTACATGTGTTCGGAGTTGAAATTAGCGCAAGAACTGAATGAAACCAGCTGTTATAACGCAGCAGGTGGTGCAGATATCCCGGCAGATTAATGGCAGATCATCTTGTGAGAGGTATCACACTAATATCTGACAGAAACTCGATCTGACCCAGGACGCCCATGTAGAGAGGAGCGTTAGACCCTCTGTATGAGGAAGGGTCTGGTCGGCTTTCCCCAACACTGACACTGTGACGTAGTTAAAGATTCATAGCGTCTCAATTCCCTCACCGCTATGCCGACAACGCATACTTTTCTATGGTGATTTACAAACATAATTACCGCGCACTTACCTTTACCTTCGCGCACTATTGGACATCATTTTCATTAAAAAGACGAAAAGTCATGAAGTATGCCAGCCATAGACAACCTCTCACACACGTCGGACAAAACCGTCAAATTTTGTTTATAATATTCGTTCCAGTTCCCATGCTAACAAAACAAAGTTTTTTTGGTTGTTTTTCTGCCAGTGTCTTTTGTGGGGCATACGGTTTGATTACTGGCACGCTTTCTACGGTATTTTCTGGGGTTTCGGGTTGGTCTAGAGATGTACTGGCGTCATCCGAGGATATTGTCATGTGTTGAGGGGTTTTGGGTCCCAAGCTTTTCTTGGGCACGAGTATCTTTCGTAAGTCTGTAGAAAGATACGAAACATGAAGGAGAGACTAGAATAAAGTTCTAGAGTGTATAACTCTCTTCAAGCATTATATGGGAAATTTTAAAGAATGTTTAATTGTGGAACAACTGAACTTCAGTCAAGAAAAACATGTACAAGAAATATGCTGAAAATATGGCGAATTGCAGCTATCTAGTCCCTCATCACTAACTTATCTCCAAGACCCATCCTCCACCCTGATTCCTCAACGTTTCAGGGACCATTTTCCCCACTACTGTCCGTCGCTGTACAAAGTCACCGTATGCTTCGTCTTCGTCGGCGTCGGGCCTTACAACAGACTGGTATATTCTGAATAAGAAGCTGCACTCCGTTAACATTCACCTCGTTTTACTACGAGTCGTTTTCTTACACCTGACCGTCACACGGGCCACTGGCACATTACTTTGGGCAGTTTGATTCCTAGCACACTGGAATATAGCTAGAACTGAATGTCTTAAGTTCACCGCTATGTTATTTGAGTTGGACGCGATAGCTTAGATATGATAATTACCAAGACATAAAACTGCGATCACTCTTTGTCCCCTTCCGCTTCAAATACCACCTTCCTTCGCGCTATACATCGCTCATAATATTAGTTAGACACCACTTCTACTCACGATCACATAGGTCCGGTAGCCGTTTTCAACAAATATGGATTCGCCCTCTCGGAAAAGCACCGACTCGTACCTCACCCTCTTCCGAAATCCGAACCTCCACCAGACATCTACGAACGCAGCTTTCTGCTCCAACATGGACAGGAAGACTCCGCCTGGGGGTAGAAACGACTCCTTTTCCCTCCAACAAAAGCGAGCGAGTTTAAGAAAACGTTCCAAACACTGAGCATATGTGATGATTAGAAATGGTGTCTAACTAATATTATGGGCGATATATAGCGCGAAAGAAGGTGGTATTCAAAGCGGAAGGGGCAAAAAGTATTGGCATCGCAGTTTTATATCCTGGTAAACCGTGAATTGATTACAGGCTTCGATTGAAACTGGCCCCTACCGTCGCAAGGCGGCGGCTATCATATCTAAGCTACCGCGTCGAGCCCAAATGACATAGCGGTGAACTTAGTATTCAGATCTAGAATATGGCATGTACAAATCAGAAGATGTCGGTGTTTAATATGTTTTTTGAGTTATTCAATTGGACAAATATTATTGCAAAATTTACATGATGCTATTATCATCCTACCAGGTTCTCCAGTGTTTCTCCTCCACTGTTTCACCCTATTCAGTGTCAAGCTATGTTTTCTCTTCCTGACAGCGCGTGTTCCTGGAATAAGAAATGGTCATTCTGCAGGACTTATTCTCTCGAAAATACATGGTAGAAGATATTTTCTACATGATAGTGGGATACCAGTAACTCATGGAACTAGAAACTAATAATAATATAGAGCAAGTGATACACACTCAGAAACTGGAATCTTCTGGAATGCATCTCACAGAACTCACTCTCAGAAAACGATCATTCCACAAAATATGGTCCCATACAGCCTGTCATCTCACGTATGATTCTTTAATATATTTACATCACGTTTATGGTCTCATTGGTTGGCCATCCACATAAAAACATTCACCGAAAGGCGACGAAGCAGTGTTCTCGAAAGTGACTGTTACTCTTGACATCGGCGTTACAATCGCCTATATTCATTGTGTGGCCCTCCCTGCAAACGGGTTACATCCACCAAATATTTAAACCCATGAATGAGCGTTTAATCACATAGGTCACTATTGAAAAAGAACCTGCATATGATTACACCATCGATATATTTCATATGCCTGAAAACTAAAGCTCTCGGTGATCTCAGTTTCTTTAAATCACTATTTTTCTGTCCAATTTGGCACGTTTGATTCGCTCTGGCAAATGTAGTACCCAAGTTGTACACGTTCTCTTGGTCATATGCATTATGAAATACATTGTATGAAAGTGTATCCCGAATCTATGTTGGTATGGGCCTCCAACGCAAAATATCGGGCAAGATTATCGCCCGTAATAATCATAATACACGCGATCATTTCTCACCTTGGTCACCGGTAGCTGACGTTTTCCTCTCAACATCGTAGTTACATCCATCCCAGAATGCACTTTCCTCTCTCAGAGGGTTGTTTCCCCTCCCACCGTGCAGCTGCTTGAAAAGGATGTGTTCGCTTTAGATGGATATTTTTCCCTTCAGAGTCGCTCTCTGCTGCTCTATTGTCTCGCTCCGAGCCGGCCGGTAAATTGTGACGTAATGCTCAGGTATTCCCCAACTCTTTGTCAGGCAGGCGAGGCCAGACAAATGGGAAATTCTGGTTCATATTCTCATACGGTTACCATTGGAACATATTGGCACATGCATAATCAATTGGGAAAGCAAGCGTCACCACTTGTTGAGGGTCATTTCCTTAATAAAGTCCTTGATATAAGACAAGTTTAACCTTATAACTTTTCAATTCATAGTTTCAACTTTCCGCTGCCCTAATACGAAATTATACATGTGTAACAATTCATTTTTTGCTCTGCTGGATCGTCAGAATATTCAAATACTCTCTAAAAAAACTTGAGTGAACTGTTTCACTCAAGCTTGAGTGAAATGTTCCTGTTCACTCAAACTTGAGTTACTTTTCACTCAAGTTGAGTTAAAACCACTCAAGTTCACTCAGCTTGAGTGGGATGAATTTCCACTCTTATGCTTGAGTGAATGTCACTCAAGTTGAGTGCAAAGTAACTCAATTTGAGTGAAAATCTCACTCAAGTTTTGAGTGGGATGAATTTCCACTCTTACCTGAGTGAAATTTCACTCAACTTTTTTAGAGAGCACTGACTGTGTGTGGGGTTGTTTGTGTGCAATTCTATTGACGAATTATAATAAAATAAGGGATTATGTGCGTTAGGGGTTCGCTGTCTTTATTTCACTTTCAAGTCCAAAATAATGAAGATGGGAGAAAAAGGAAAAAATGAAGAATTTTTTTTTCGGGGATTTGGGGATTCGAACCAAAATGCTGGGTTTTTTCTTTTAATCTGTTGTCCGGCACTATAACCATTCGGCCAAGCAGCTGTTACAATTATCAAAATGAGGAATCATGTGCCGAATGGCGGTGAACTACACCCTTTCAGAGCATTACAAGCGTTTTGGCATATTTCAATATCATGAAAATATGACACCTTTAACCAAAACGATTCTTCAGTATCATTTTGGATCAAACCCACCGCATTTCGATATGTAACACTCGTTTTGGTTAAAGGTGTCATATTTTATATATGAAGGGAATTCCCTTCAAGAATATCGCCAAAAATTGCAAAAACAAACAAATGCTTATTTTCTAATACTCGTAATATTTTTTGAACAAATCTCTTCTCGGTGAAAATTGAGAGTATGAAAATTCAGTATTTTCTCTTTCAAGCTAATAACTTTTAAAGTAAACGAGAGGAAATTATATTTTCGGTTTATAAACGCAACACACTAAGGAAAACAATACGGTCAAACCGAACACCTCCTTTTTCATTTGCAGAGCACAAACCATTAACTCAACTGGTTTAACTATAGGATATATAGTAGAGGTGTTTCTCCATTCAATTTCATATGCCATGACATCGAAAAGGCAATTTAGCTATAAGGATACAGTTCTTTCGGAATAATAATTTTCTTTACCATTTCACATTTCTCAGTCACAGGGGCTCATTACTGTTGTTTGTTGATTAGTTGGGTTGATTTGGGGATCGAGGTACCATTCTGCAAAAAATCACAATCTGAAGACCAGGCAAATGCTAATACGTACGGTAAACGGTTATTATCCTTTTTGTAAGGCTACGGGTCTAAGAGTCCTGAACGGAAGGGTTAAAGGGGATCGTCATGGGAAGTATACGTTTTATAATAAGAATGGCTCTAGTGTTATAGATTACTGAGTGGCTAGTCCAAATTTGTTTGAAAAGAACATTCTATTTCGGGTAGCGGATTTTAATGAGTTTTCCGACCATGCTACCATAAGCGTGTCAATAGCAGGAAAGTTACATGAAGTGGTGACCAGTACAAATGCATTTACTGGTGAATCGGACAGAGCAGGGTGTGGAACACTGTATAGTAATGTAAAGTGGGTAGAGGGTAGCAGTGATAGCGTAAGAGAGGCAATGTATGAGTGTGAAGACAGATTACGCGAACCCACAGGCCCGCAAAACAAGAAATTTGAGGGAGGGGGTGTAGTATTAGGGTGAAGTGTCGAAATATGTTTATTTATATAAAGCATGGGGTTATATATAGAGACCCCATATTTCGACACTTCACCCTGATCCCCCCCGCCCCCCCCCCCAATCTCTTGTTTTGCGGGCCTGTGCGTGAAACTGTCGAAAACATTGAACATACACCTGCGAGTATAAACAAAGTAACCGACAAGTTAACAGGTATGTTGAATGCTATTGTGAGGCCCCACTGTAAAGAAGCGAGGCCCACTATGGGACCTCATCACGAAGCTTCGGGTGCTGTCGAGAATCAACTGAGGTTTAATGCTGAGTGTCAACCGTTATATAACAGATATCGAAAACATTTGCGCCTGTTCAATAGAAATAGATCATTTGAAAATAGGCAACAACTCTGCAAAGCTAAGTTAGATTATAAAACAACAATGTTGAAATGTAAAAGAGCATATAAACGACAAGAAGGAAATCAATTGCATTATGTACGAAAACATAACCCAAAGGAATTTTGGCTCCTAACTCCTTGCTGCAGGCTTTGGCTCAAAGACGCTGCAACAAAGAAAACACACCGCAAAAAAAAAGTTACCACTCATGAGCAAAAGTGTAAAACTTGTCAGGTACGCAATACTCAATCCACACTTCGCGACCAATAGTTTCTTCAAATCTTTCCTTAAAATGGTCACCTAATGACCACCTTAACAATAAATCGGGCAAGCGATTGTCTACCCCCAGTATGTGTTTAGCGCGGATTTCAAACTGACTCAGGGCTGCTAGCCAGCATATCTCTCGGAGACACGCCTGGAGGAAAACGTTCCTTGTAGCCCCCGAATTCAGAACAGTAACGGAGGCCATATTATCACGTTCGTGAAGTTAGAGAGCAGTTCACAGTTCACAATTCAGTCGGCGATTCAGTGGACCAGTCATTATTTGGAATATGAATAACATTCTGACGTATATCTCCTCAATTAAGACAGGTAGGGTCTTCATATTTGGCAGTTATACAACACTCGTCAAGTCCTACACGCTGACCTAATTAGTTTCCACTTCCGCCGCTAGGGGGCGGTGCTGCGAATAGCCGACTGATAGAATTTGAATAGCCTACTGGCCTATATCTCCCGGTCTATAGAGGATAGGGTCTTCATATTTGACAGTTATACAACACTGGTCAAGGCCAACACGCTGACC
This sequence comes from Hanleya hanleyi, assembly GCA_036873755.1. Classification (NCBI taxonomy): domain Eukaryota; kingdom Metazoa; phylum Mollusca; class Polyplacophora; order Lepidopleurida; family Hanleyidae; genus Hanleya; species Hanleya hanleyi. The sequence goes on along the minus strand of JAVTVY010041418.1, from coordinate 176,737 downwards.
TAATTAGTGTCCACTTCCGCCGCTAGGGGGCGGTGCTGCGAATAGCCGACTGATAGAATTTGAATAGCCTACTGGCCTATATCTCCCGATCTATAGCGGATAGGGCCTCCATATTTGCTAGTTATACAACACTCGTCAAGTTCTACACGCTGACCTAATTAGTGTCCACTTCCGCCGCTAGGGGGCGGTGCTGTGAATGGCCGACTGATAGAATTTGAATAGCCTAGTTTAGTTTAAACATATTTTATTGCCTTACATAGTTACAATGGGATTGGGAACAAGTTCATAATAACTTATTTATCCCTCTCCCTAGAAATCATTATAGCAGCATAACTGGCTCATGATACAGTGTACGATTCATTAGAGATAAATAACAACTATATATATGACACAAGTTGTTATCTATCAACTCAAAGCAAACATTTTAACAGCTGAATAGAAAATATATAATTATACATTGATGAAAGGAAAAAAAGGAAAAGTAAAAAGTGAACTGAAAATGTGGTGGTCTGGTACAGAGAAATGACAAGATGAATTCGCAAAAATCGAATGGGGAGCACACAGCGCAAGGGCGTCGCAACTGATACACTTGGACAATTTGGACAATTTAGGCAACTTGCTTATTATTAAATCTGTTACTATCTTTAATGAATTGAATAACTGATTCGAACAGCTGGCAATTCCTTTTATTACTCAAATTAGCGTTACCCCACAAAATGTGGTGCAAATTGTATTCCGGTGGCAAAGACTGTAATAATTTCCTACGGCAGTCATTATAATGACTACATTGGTAGAAGAAGTGGTAGGCATCTTCCCAATCAGCTCCGCATGAACAAGCCGGGTTTTCAACTATGTTGATACGTTTCAGATCAGCGTTTAGTTGGCTACAGCCATATCGAAGTTTTGTGTGAATTATGTTAAAATATCTCTGACCGTACGAGTAATATGCAGGCGCTGAACGGGATAGATCGCAAATTTTGTCTTTAAAGATTTTGATGGATTCACTATTCCTAACTTCCGGTGCTAAGTCATTCCAAAGTCTTATGGTGGAGGGAATAAATGAAGATCTCATAATATTTAATCTGCCTGGCATCATAGGGAAATTGTGTGCATTCCTCAAATTATAAGTAACGGTTTCTCCAACACGTGGTGGCATTAGCGATAAGACGTAGTCTGGGGCTGCATTGTTATTAATTTTATACAAAAGGGTTAATTTGGAAAGTTTGCGTCTAGTGGATAAAGATTCCCAACCGGTTTCGTAATACAAGGCCATTCGACTGCAGTATTTTGGAAGTCCAGTGACAATTCTAGCAGCTGATAACTGAACTTGTTCAAGCCTATCTGCCTCCACCTGAGTACACCCATCCCAAACGGACGACGCATACTCCAGAATCGGTCTGATAAAACTTATATATATCTGAGACAGAGCTTTTCTTCCTATCTGATATTTGAGTCTCCTCATCATTCCAATCCGTTTGCATGCAGTAGAAATTATACTATTGATGTGTTCTCCCCATTTGCGATCATTCTGTAACTCTATCCCAAGATGACGATGAGATCGAGAAAATGCTAAAAGTAGGTCATCAAAATATATATTAGGGAGCCTGGGTATATTCCTATTTGTTATCAACATCACTATTGTTTTTTCGAGATTAAATTTGAGTAGCCATCTATCTGACCATTGTAACAATTTTCTAAGATCACTATTAATAATTAACTCTATGTTATTTATGTCGTCTGATGTGAAAAGAATTGATGAATCGTCAGCAAAAAGTCTGAGTACACTATTAATACTGTCTGCTATGTCGTTAACATAGATGAGAAATAATAAGGGACCAAGGACAGAGCCTTGTGGAACACCTGCTTTGACCTTCCTTAAACCTGATGATTTACTGTTGACGATTACTAATTGTGTTCTGTTTGACAAATAGCTAGCAAACCACTCGAGTAGAGAACCATCCACACCATACCGTCTGAGCTTAAAAAGAAGACCGTCATGCCAAACCCTGTCAAACGCTTTCGATAAATCACAGAATACAGCACAGGCATAATCTTTCGCCTCCAGCGACTGACAGAGATTGTGATAAAATTCAATTAGCTGGTAAGTGCATGAATGTCCCGGGAGAAATCCCGCCTGGAGATGATAAAATAAGTCGTTCGACAGTAAATGATTATAAACAGATTTGAAAACAATTCTTTCCATAATTTTACCGACACAGCTCAACAAGGCAATAGGTCGGTAGTTTGATGGTAGATGGGCGTTTCCCTTTTTATATACCGGCAATATATTGGCAATTTTCCATGTATCAGGAAATTCAGATTTACTCAAGGAGCGATTAAAAAGTATACACAAAGGATTTGCTACTGATATAGCCACTTTTTTTAACATTCGATGGCTTATAGAGTCGGATCCTACAGCTTTGTTGGTTTCGATGGATTTGATAATATAGATGATATCGTCTTCGTCCACCTCAATATGGTCAATTATACTGTTGGTAAGGCATGAAAATTCAGGAAGTGTCGTTTTACTGTCGTCAACATTTGAAACAGAAACAAAATATTTGTTTAGAGTTTCAGCCTTTTCCCAGTCTGTTGTAGCTATTGTTCTGTGGCCATTCAGGTCGTCAGTCTCCAATGGAGGAATGTCTTTATTAGAATTGGTCTGCTTCATCAGTGCTTTTAAATTTTTCCAATAAAATTTTGGGTCCTGTGTTTTTGATGTCTCCAGCATTGTTTCGAGGTTGTCACAATAATTTTTTTTCGCATACTTTTTCATATTGTTTACTTTATTTCTAGATTTTTTATATTTCTCCCAATCCGAGGATCGTTGGGACTTAATTGCATGTTTCCTTAATCTATCGCGATTCTTAACTTCTTTGCGAAGAATAGAGTCGTACCAGGGTTTATCTTTTGGACGTATTGTAACTGTTTGGGATGGGATACATTGTTTTGCTATATCAATGAATTTATTAGTAAATAAACAGGCACATTCGTCTGTATTACCACAAGAGTCAAATAACTTTTGCCAGTCCGTTTCCAATAAAAGTTCATTAAATTTCCCCCAGTCAGCATCTTTATATATCCATATGTTTCTTTGGTAAGAGTTTCTTATATTGTAATAAAATGAGATGCCGACAAAAGTTGCATCATGATCACTTATTTCTCGGTTAACATGAATAACTCCAGAATCATGAATATAAATAGACTCACTGATCATAATAGGGTCCAACAGGGTAGCTGATTGGGCAGTTACTCGCGTTGGTTCAGTAATAATGTTATTTAGATTACATCTTTGCATTATATCACGCAGGTATCGGCCATTATTACGTAAAATATCGTCGTTCAAATCACCTACAACTACAACATTAGAGCAATAATCCAGGGCATTCTCCACCATCGATTCAAATTCATCATATATTACACCAGGGCTATCAGGAGTTATATATGATACATTTAATAGAATGTGCTTAGTATTAGATTCAATTTCAATCCATAAATTTTCAAAAGCAGCATGTTCTAAATCGCGTCGCCTTCGACATTTTAACTGATTCGATGTGTGCACGATTATGCCACCCCAAGGGTTCGGGAGAGTATTATCACGATCTTTCCTGAATGGGCTGTTAAAATTTTTTAGTTGTAGATCGTTATCATTTATATTGATATCAAGGTTAGTTTCAGTAAAACATAAGATGTCATATGCTTCTGACATATCTTCTACATAATCAAGTTTATTGCGCATACTGCGTATGTTCAAGTGAAATATTTTAAGGTCATTTGTACTATTAGTAAAATTTGGACCAGGATTCTGCTCCACATCACCACTAAGCAGCAAAAGTAGCAACACCATTACCAGAATATCGCCGGGACATTCAATTAGCTGGTAAGTGCATGAATGTCCCGGGAGAAATCCCGCCTGGAGATGATAAAATAAGTCGTTCGACAGTAAATGATTATAAACAGATTTGAAAACAATTCTTTCCATAATTTTACCGACACAGCTCAACAAGGCAATAGGTCGGTAGTTTGATGGTAGATGGGCGTTTCCCTTTTTATATACCGGCAATATATTGGCAATTTTCCATGTATCAGGAAATTCAGATTTACTCAAGGAGCGATTAAAAAGTATACACAAAGGATTTGCTACTGATATAGCCACTTTTTTTAACATTCGATGGCTTATAGAGTCGGATCCTACAGCTTTGTTGGTTTCGATGGATTTGATAATATAGATGATATCGTCTTCGTCCACCTCAATATGGTCAATTATACTGTTGGTAAGGCATGAAAATTCAGGAAGTGTCGTTTTACTGTCGTCAACATTTGAAACAGAAACAAAATATTTGTTTAGAGTTTCAGCCTTTTCCCAGTCTGTTGTAGCTATTGTTCTGTGGCCATTCAGGTCGTCAGTCTCCAATGGAGGAATGTCTTTATTAGAATTGGTCTGCTTCATCAGTGCTTTTAAATTTTTCCAATAAAATTTTGGGTCCTGTGTTTTTGATGTCTCCAGCATTGTTTCGAGGTTATCACAATAATTTTTTTTCGCATACTTTTTCATATTGTTTACTTTATTTCTAGATTTTTTATATTTCTCCCAATCCGAGGGTCGTTGGGACATAATTGCATGTTTCCTTAATCTATCGCGATTCTTAACTTCTTTGCGAAGAATAGAGTCGTACCAGGGTTTATCTTTTGGACGTATTGTAACTGTTTGGGATGGGATACATTGTTTTGCTATATCAATGAATTTATTAGTAAATAAACAGGCACATTCGTCTGTATTACCACAAGAGTCAAATAACTTTTGCCAGTCCGTTTCCAATAAAAGTTCATTAAATTTCCCCCAGTCAGCATCTTTATATATCCATATGTTTCTTTGGTAAGAGTTTCTTATATTGTAATAAAATGAGATGCCGACAAAAGTTGCATCATGATCACTTATTTCTCGGTTAACATGAATAACTCCAGAATCATGAATATAAATAGACTCACTGATCATAATAGGGTCCAACAGGGTAGCTGATTGGGCAGTTACTCGCGTTGGTTCAGTAATAATGTTATTTAGATTACATCTTTGCATTATATCACGCAGGTATCGGCCATTATTACGTAAAATATCGTCGTTCAAATCACCTACAACTACAACATTAGAGCAATACTCCAGGGCATTCTCCACCATCGATTCAAATTCATCATATATTACACCAGGGCTATCAGGAGTTATATATGATACATTTAATAGAATGTGCTTAGTATTAGATTCAATTTCAATCCATAAATTTTCAAAAGCAGCATGTTCTAAATCGCGTCGCCTTCGACATTTTAACTGATTCGATGTGTGCACGATTATGCCACCCCAAGGGTTCGGGAGAGTATTATCACGATCTTTCCTGAATGGGCTGTTAAAATTTTCTAGTTGTAGATCGTTATCATTTATATTGATATCAAGGTTAGTTTCAGTAAAACATAAGATGTCATATGCTTCTGACATATCTTCTACATAATCAAGTTTATTGCGCATACTGCGTATGTTCAAGTGAAATATTTTAAGGTCATTTGTACTATTAGTAAAATTTGGACCAGGATTCTGCTCCACATCACCACTAAGCAGCAAAAGTAGCAACACCATTACCAGAATATCGCCGGGACATGTTGACTGAAGTAAAAGAATTGCAGACAAAAAGCTCGACATTTTCAGATTAGTGCTAAGAATTTCGTAAAGTGCCGAAAAATTAAAAATATTGACAAACCTGAATTTAATATGATAGTTATTGTTTGAATAGCCTACTGGCCTATATCTCCCGATCTATAGTGGATAGGGCCTCCATATTTGGTAGTTATACAATACTCGTCAAGTTCTACACGCTGACCTAATTAATTGCCACTTCCGCCACTAGGGGCGGTGCTGCGAATAGCCGACTAATAGAATTTGAATAGCCTACTGGCCTATATCTCCCGATCTATAGACGATAGGGTCTTCATATTTGGCAGATATACAACACTCGTCAAGTCCTACACGGCGACCTAATTAGTTCCCACTTCCGCCGCTAGGGGGCGGTGCTGCCAATAGCCGACTGATAGAATTTGAATAGCCTACTGGCCTACATCTCCCGATCAATAGAGGATAGGGCCTTCACATTTGGAAGTTAGACAACACTCGTCAAGTCCTACACGCTGATCTAATTAGTTTCCATTTCCGCCGCTAGGGGGCGGTGCTGCGAATAGCCGACTGATAGAATTTGAATAGCCTACTGGCCTATATCTCCCGATCTATAGAGGATAGGGTCTTCATATTTGGCAGTTATACAACACTCGTCAAGTCCTACACGCTGACCTAATTAGTTTCCACTTCCGCCGCTAGGGGGCGGTGCTGCGAATAGACGACTGATAGAATTCGAATAGCCTACTGGCCTATATCTCCCGATCTGTAGTGGATAGGGCCTCCATATTTGGTAGTTATACAACACTCGTCAAGTTCTACACGCTGACCTAATTAGTTCTCACTTCTGCCTCTAGGGGGCGGTGCTGCGAATAGCCGACTGATAGAATTTGAATAGCCTACTGGCCTATATCTCCCGATCTATAGAGAATAGGGTCTTCATATTTGGCACTTATACAACACTCGTCAAGTCCAACATGCCGCCCTAATTAGTATCCATTTCCGCCGCTAGGAGGTGGTGCTGCGAATAGCCGATTGATAGAATTTGAATAGCCTACAGGCCTATATCTCCCGATCTATAAAGGATAGGGTCTTCATATTTGACGGTTATACAACACTCGTCAAGGCCTACACGCTGACCTAATTAGTTTCCACTTCCGCCACTAGGGGGCGGTGCTGCGAATAGCCGACTGATAGAATTTGAATAGCCTACTGGCCTATGTCTCCCGATCTATAGATAATAGGGTCCCCATGTTTGGCAGTTATAAAACACTCGTCAAGTCCTACACGCTGACCTAATTAGTTTCCACTTCCGCCGCTAGGGGGCGGTGCTGCGAATGGCCAACTGATACAATTTGAATAGCCTACTGGCCTATATCTCCCGATCTATAGAGGATAGGGTCTTCATATTTGACAGTTATACAACACTCGTCAAGGCCTACACGCTGACCTAATTAGTTTCCACTTCCGCCACTAGGGGGCGGTGCTGCGAATAGCCGACTGATAGAATTTGAATAGCCTACTGGCCTATATCTCCCGATCTATAGTGGATAGGGCCTCCATATTTGCTAGTTATACAACAATCGTCAAGTTCTACACGCTGACCTAATTAGTTCTCACTTCTGCCTCTAGGGGGCGGTGCTGCGAATAGCCGACTGATAGAATTTGAATAGCCTACTGGCCTATATCTCCCGATCTATAGAGGATAGGGTCTTCATATTTGGCAGTTATACAACACTCGGCAAGTCGTACACGCTGACGTAAATAGTTTCCACTTCCGTCGCTAGGGGGCGGTGCTGCGAATAGCCGACTGATAGAATTCGAATAGCCTACTGGCCTATATCTCCCGATCTGTAGTGGATAGGGCCTCCATATTTGGTAGTTATACAACACTCGTCAAGTTCTACACGCTGACCTAATTAGTTCTCACTTCTGCCTCTAGGGGGCGGTGCTGCGAATAGCCGACTGATAGAATTTGAATAGCCGACTGGCCTATATATCCCGATCTATAGAGGATAGGGTCTTCATAGTTGGCAGTTATACAACGCTCGTCAAGTCCTACACGCTGACCTAATTAGTTTCCATTTCCGCCGCTAGGGGGCGGTGCTGCGAATAGCCGACTGATAGAATTTGAATAGCCTACTGGTCTATATCTCCCGATCTGTATTGGATAGGGCCTCTATATCTGGTAGTTATACAACACTCGTCAAGTTCTACACGCTGACCTAATTAGTTCTCCATTTTCGTCGCTAGGGGGCGGTGCTGCGAATAGCCGACTGATAGAATTTGAATAGCCTACTGGCCTATATCTCCCGATCTATAGAGGATAGGGTCTTCATAGTTGACAGTTATACAACACTCGTCAAGTCCTACACGCTGACCTAATTAGTTTCCATTTCCGTCGCTAGGGGGCGGTGCTGCGAATAGCCGACTGATAGAATTTGAATAGCCTACTGGCCTATATCTCCCGATCTATAGTGGATAGGGCCTTCATATTTGCTAGTTATACAACACTCGTCAAGTTCTACACGCTGACCTAATTAGTGTCCACTTCCGCCGCTAGGGGGCGGTGCTGCGAATGACCGACTGATAGAATTTGAATAGCCTACTTGCCTATATCTCCCGATCTATAGTGGATAGGGCCTCCATATTTGCTAGTTATACAATACTCGTCAAGTTCTACACGCTGACCTAATTAGTGTCCACTTCCGCCGCTAGGGGGCGGTGCTGCGAATGGCCGACTGATAGAATTTGAATAGCCTACTGGCCTATATCTCCCGATCTATAGTGGATAGGGCCTCCATATTTGGTAGTTATACAATACTCGTCAAGTTCTACACGCTGACCTAATTAATTGCCACTTCCGCCACTAGGGGGCGGTGCTGCGAATAGCCGACTAATAGAATTTGAATAGCCTACTGGCCTACATCTCCCGATCAATAGAGGATAGGGCCTTCACATTTGGAAGTTAGACAACACTCGTCAAGTCCTACACGCTGATCTAATTAGTTTCCATTTCCGCCGCTAGGGGGCGGTGCTGCGAATAGCCGACTGATAGAATTTGAATAGCCTACTGGCCTATATCTCCCGATCTATAGAGGATAGGGTCTTCATATATGGCAGTTATACAACACTCGGCAAGTCCTACACGCTGACATAAATAGTTTCCACTTCCGCCGCTAGGGGGCGGTGCTGCGAATATACGACTGATAGATTTCGAATAGCCTACTGGCCTATATCTCCCGATCTGTAGTGGATAGGGCCTCCATATTTGGTAGTTATACAACACTCGTCAAGTTCTACACGCTGACCTAATTAGTTCTCACTTCTGCCTCTAGGGGGCGGTGCTGCGAATAGCCGACTGATAGAATTTGAATAGCCTACTGGCCTATGTCTCCCGATCTATAGATAATAGGGTCCTCATGTTTGGCAGTTATACAACACTCGTCAAGTCCTACACGCTGACCTAATTAGTTTCCACTTCCGCCGCTAGGGGGCGGTGCTGCGAATGGCCGACTGATACAATTTGAATAGCCTACTGGCCTATATCTCCCGATCTATAGAGGATAGGGTCTTCATATTTGACAGTTATACAACACTCGTCAAGGCCTACACGCTGACCTAATTAGTTTCCACTTCCGCCACTAGGGGGCGGTGCTGCGAATAGCCGACTGATAGAATTTGAATAGCCTACTGGCCTATATCTCCCGATCTATAGTGGATAGGGCCTCCATATTTGCTAGTTAAACAACAATCGTCAAGTTCTACACGCTGACCTAGTTAGTTCTCACTTCTGCCTCTAGGGGGCGGTGCTGCGAATAGCCGACTGATAGAATTTGAATAGCCTACTGGCCTATATCTCCCGATCTATAGAGGATAGGGTCTTCATGTTTGGCAGTTATACAACACTCGCCAAGTCCTACACGCTGACATAAATAGTTTCCACTTCCGCCGCTAGGGGGCGGTGCTGCGAATAGCCGACTGATAGAATTCGAATAGCCTACTGGCCTATATCTCCCGATCTGTAGTGGATAGGGCCTCCATATTTGGTAGTTATACAACACTCGTCAAGTTCTACACGCTGACCTAATTAGTTCTCACTTCTGCCTCTAGGGGGCGGTGCTGCGAATAGCCGACTGATAGAATTTGAATAGCCGACTGGCCTATATATCCCGATCTATAGAGGATAGGGTCTTCATAGTTGGCAGTTATACAACACTCGTCAAGTCCTACACGCTGACCTAATTAGTTTCCATTTCCGCCGCTAGGGGGCGGTGCTGCGAATAGCCGACTGATAGAATTTGAATAGCCTACTGGTCTATATGTCCCGATCTGTATTGGATAGGGCCTCCATATTTGGTAGTTATACAACACTCGTCAAGTTCTACACGCTGACCTAATGAGTTTCCACTTCCGCCGCTAGGGGGCGGTGCTGCGAATAGCCGACTGATAGAATTTGAATAGCCTACTGGCCTATATCTCCCGATCTATAGAGGATAGGGTCTTCATATTTGACAGTTATACAACACTCGTCAAGGCCTACACGCTGAGCTAATTAGTTTCCACTTCCGCCACTAGGGGGCGGTGCTGCGAATAGCCGACTGATAGAATTTGAATAGCCTACTGGCCTATATCTCCCGATCTATAGAGAATAGGGTCCTCATGTTTGGCAGTTATACAACACTCGTCAAGTCCTACACGCTGACCTAATTAGTTTCCACTTCCGCCGCTAGGGGGCGGTGCTGCGAATGGCCGACTGATACAATTTGAATAGCCTACTGGCCTATATCTCCCGATCTATAGAGGATAGGGTCTTCATATTTGACAGTTATACAACACTCGTCAAGGCCTACACGCTGACCTAATTAGTTTCCACTTCCGCCACTAGGGGGCGGTGCTGCGAATAGCCGACAAACAGAATTTGAATAGCCTACTGGCCTATATCTCCCGATCTATAGTGGATAGGGCCTCCATATTTGCTAGTTATACAACACTCGTCAAGTTCTACACGCTGACCTAATTAGTTCTCACTTCTGCCTCTAGGGGGCGGTGCTGCGAATAGCCGACTGATAGAATTTGAATAGCCTACTGGCCTATATCTCCCGATCTATAGAGGATAGGGTCTTCATGTTTGGCAGTTATACAACACTCGCCAAGTCCTACACGCTGACATAAATAGTTTCCACTTCCGCCGCTAGGGGGCGGTGCTGCGAATAGCCGACTGATAGAATTCGAATAGCCTACTGGCCTATATCTCCCGATCTGTAGTGGATAGGGCCTCCATATTTGGTAGTTATACAACACTCGTCAAGTTCTACACGCTGACCTAATAAGTTCTCACTTCTGCCTCTAGGGGGCGGTGCTGCGAATAGCCGACTGATAGAATTTGAATATCCTACTGGCCTATATATCCCGATCTATAGAGGATAGGGTCTTCATAGTTGGCAGTTATACAACGCTCGTCAAGTCCTACACGCTGACCTAATTAGTTTCCATTTCCGCCGCTAGGGGGCGGTGCTGCGAATAGCCGACTGATAGAATTTGAATAGCCTACTGGTCTATATCTCCCGATCTGTATTGGATAGGGCCTCTATATCTGGTAGTTATACAACACTCGTCAAGTTCTACACGCTGACCTAATTAGTTTCCACTTCCGCCGCTAGGGGGCGGTGCTGCGCATAGCCGACTGATAGAATTTGAATAGCCTACTGGCCTATATCTCCCGATCTATAGAGGATAGGGTCTTCATATTTGACAGTTATACAACACTCGTCAAGGCCTACACGCTGACCTAATTAGTGTCCACTTCCGCCGCTAGGGGGCGGTGCTGCGAATAGCCGACTGATACAATTTGAATAGCCTACTGGCCTATATCTCCCGATCTATAGATAATAGGGTCCTCATGTTTGGCAGTTATACAACACTCGTCAAGTCCTACCCGGTGACCTAATTAGTTTCCACTTCCGCCGCTAGGGGGCGGTGCTGCGAATGGCCGACTGATACAATTTGAATAGCCTACTGGCCTATATCTCCCGATCTATAGTGGATAGGGCCTCCATATTTGCTAGTTATACAACACTCGTCAAGTCCTACACGGTGACCTAATTAGTGTCCACTTCCGCCGCTAGGGGGCGGTGCTGCGAATGGCCGACTGATAGAATTTGAATAGCCTACTGGCCTATATCTCCCGATCTATAGAGGATAGGGCCTTCATATTTGACAGTAATACAACACTCTCAGTTATCTCAGTTCGTGAAGTTAGAGAGCAGTTCACAGTTCACAGTTCACAATTCAGTCGGCGATTCAGTGGACCAGTCATTATTTGGAATATGAATAACATTCTGACGTATATCTCCTCAATTAAGACAGATAGGGTCTTCATGTTTGGCAGTTATACAACACTCGTCAAGTCCTACACGCTGACCTAATTAGTTTCCACTTCCGCCGCTAGGGGGCGGTGCTGCGAATAGCCGACTGATAGAATTTGAATAGCCTACTGGCCTATATCTCCCGATCTATAGAGATAGGGTCTTCATAGTTGGCAGTTATACAACACTCGTCAAGTCCTACACGCTGACCTAATTAGTTTCCATTTCCGCCGCTAGGGGGCGGTGCTGCGAATAGCCGACTGATAGAATTTGAATAGCCTACTGGCCTATATCTCCCGATCTATACTGGATAGGGCCTTCATATTTGGTAGTTATACAACACTCGTCAAGTCCTACACGCTGACCTAATTAGTTTCCATTTCGCCGCTAGGGGGCGGTGCTGCGAATAGCCGACTGATAGAATTTGAATAGCCTACTGGCCTATATCTCCCGATCTATAGAGGATAGGGTCTTCATATTTGGCAGTTATACAACAATCGTCAAGTCCGACACGCTGACCTAATTAGTTTCCATTTCCGCCGTTAGGGGGCGGTGCTGCGAATAGCCGACTGATAGAATTTGAATAGCCTACTGGCCTATATCTTCCGATCTGTAGTGGATAGGGCCTCCATATTTGCTAGTTATACAACACTCGTCAAGTCCTACACGGTGACATAATTAGTGTCCACTTCCGCCGCTAGGGGGCGGTGCTGCGAATGTCCGACTGATAGAATTTGAATAGCCTACTGGCCTATATCTCCCGATCTATAGAGGATAGGGCCTTCATATTTGACAGTAATACAACACTCGTCAAGTCCTACACGCTGACCTAATTAGTTTCCACTTCCGCCACTAGGGAGCGGTGCTGCGAATAGCCGACTGATAGAATTTGAATAGCCTACTGGCCTATATCTCCCGATCTATAGTGGATAGGGCCTCCATATTTGCTAGTTATACAACACTCGTCAAGTTCTACACGCTGACCTAATTAGTGTCCACCTTCGCCGCTAGGGAGCGGTGCTGCGAATAGCCGACTGATAGAATTTGAATAGCCTACTGGCCTATATCTCCCGATCTATAGTGAATAGGGCCTCCATATTTGCTAGTTATACAACACTCGTCAAGTTCTACACGCTGACATAATTAGTGTCCACTTTCGCCGCTTGGGGGCGGTGCTGCGAATGGCCGACTGATAGAATTTGAATAGCCTACTGGCCTATATCTCCCGATCTATAGAGGATAGGGTCTTCATATTTGACAGTTATACAACACTCGTCAAGGCCTACACGCTGACCTAATTAGTTGCTACTTCCGCCACTAGGGGGCGGTGCTGCGAATAGCCGACTGATAGAATTTGAATAGCCTACTGGCCTATATCTTCCGATCTGTAGTGGATAGGGCCTCCATATTTGCTAGTTATACAACACTCGTCAAGTCCTACACGGTGACCTAATTAGTGTCCACTTCCGCCGCTAGGGGGCGGTGCTGCGAATGGCCGACTGATAGAATTTGAATAGCCTACTGGCCTATATCTCCCGATCTATAGAGGATAGGGCCTTCATATTTGACAGTAATACAACACTCGTCAAGTCCTACACGCTGACTTAATTAGTTTCCACTTCCGCCACTAGGGGGCGGTGCTGCGAATAGCCGACTGATAGAATTTGAATAGCCTACTGGCCTATATCTCCCGATCTATAGTGGATAGGGCCTCCATATTTGCTAGTTATACAACACTCGTCAAGTTCTACACGCTGACCTAATTAGTGTCCACCTTCGCCGCTAGGGAGCGGTGCTGCGAATGGCCGACTGATAGAATTTGAATAGCCTACTGGCCTATATCTCCCGATCTATAGAGGATAGGGTCTTCATATTTGACAGTTATACAACACTCGTCAAGTCCTACACGCTGACCTAATTAGTTTCCACTCCCGCCGCTAGGGGGCGGTGCTGCGAATAGCCGACTGATATAATTTGAATAGCCTACTGGCCTATATCTCCCGATCTATAGAGAATAGGGTCTTCATATTTGGCAGTTATACAACACTCGTCAAGTCCTACACGCCGACCTAATTAGTATCCATTTCCGCCGCTAGGAGGCGGTGCTGCGAATAGCCGACTGATAGAATTTGAATAGCCTACTGGTCTATATCTCCCGATCTGTAGTGGATAGGGCCCCCATATTTGGTAGTTATACAACACTCGTCAAGTCCTACACGCTGACCTAATTAATTTCCACTTCCGCCGCTAGGGGGCGGTGCTGCGAATAGCCGACTGATAGAATTTGAATAGTCTACTGGCCTATATCTCCCGATCTATAGAGGATAGGGTCTTCATGGTTGGCAGTTATACAACACTCGTCAAGTCCTACACGCTGACCTAATTAGTTTCCATTTCCGCCGCTATGGGGCGGTGCTGCGAATAGCCGACTGATAGAATTTGAATAGCCTACTGGTCTATATCTCCCGATCTGTAGTGGATAGGGCCTCCATATTTGGTAGTTATACAACACTCGTCAAGTCCTACACGCTGACCTAATTAGTGTCCACTTCCGCCGCTAGGGGGCGGTGCTGCAAATGGCCGACTGATAGAATTTGAATAGTCTACTGGCCTATATCTCCCGATCTATAGAGGATAGGGCCTTCATATTTGAAAGTTATACAACACTCGTCAAGTCCTACACGCTGACCTAATTAGTTTCCACTTCCGCCACTAGGGGGCGGTGCTGCGAATAGCCGACTGATAGAATTTGAATAGTCTACTGGCCTATATCTCCCGATCTATAGAGGATAGGGTCTTCATGGTTGGCAGTTATACAACACTCGTCAAGTCCTACACGCTGACCTAATTAGTTTCCACTTCCGCCGCTAGGGGGCGGTGCTGCGAATAGCCGACTGATAGAATTTGAATAGTCTACTGGCCTATATCTCCCGATCTATAGAGGATAGGGTCTTCATGGTTGGCAGTTATACAACACTCGTCAAGTCCTACACGCTGACCTAATTATTTTCCATTTCCGGCGCTAGGGGGCGGTGCTGCGAATAACCGACTGATAGAATTTGAATAGCCTACTGGCCTATATCTCCCGATCTATAGAGAATAGGGTCCTCATGTTTGGCAGTTATACAACACTCGTCAAGTCCTACACGCTGACCTAATTAGTTTCCACTTCCGCCGCTAGGGGGCGGTGCTGCGAATAGCCGACTGATAGAATTTGAATAGCCTACTGGCCTATATGTCCCGATCTATAGTGGATAGGGCCTCCATATTTGCTAGTTATACAACACTCGTCAAGTTCTACACGCTGACCTAATTAGTTCTCACTTCTGCATCTAGGGAGCGGTGCAGCGAATAGCCGACTGATAGAATTTGAATAGCCTACTGGCCTATACCTCCCGATCTATAGAGGATAGGGTCTTCATATTTGGCAGTTATACAACACTCGTCAAGTCCTCGTCGGGCAAGCCTGGATATTGTTCAGGCAGCATGTCCTGAAACAGTTGTTTGCGCATTCTAATCGCATTTTCCACGGCCTCGGTGGGTGGTAACCTTATATCCTCTTCCAAGTGACGCTTGGTCTTCATGATGGACCTGTGCGTGGGGTCGCCTTTCATTTCAAGCGGTAGTAAGGTATACTGTTCATAGATCGCCAAGGCTGTTTTCCTGATGCGGGGCCGCATTTCGGTATACGCCTGTTGTAAGTTATCCTGTCCCGCGTCCTCGATCGCTTCAGCGTGAGTATTGATAGCTGCTGTCACAATACGATCCCAGAAGGTCGGTTCTGCCTCACTTTCCTGGGATGTAGGCTGACTGTCTGAGGTCAAGCTCCCTGTATCAGTAGATAGACTGTCAGCATCTCGGTTTCGGTATCAGTCGATACACTCTCAGTCGCTTCCTGAGTGGGTTCCTCGGAGTCTGGATGGAAAGTCTTCTGGTGTCGCATCATATCCTAATGTCTGGTGAACGTGCGTTCGCACGCAAAGCAAGTATAAGCAATGTCGACGGTTGAACGTCGACTGAGCGTGTTTTAGCAAAACACTACATTTTATAGACGCCCGTCAACGCTTAGCTTAACGCTTCAGCGCCTTCGAGAATGCAGGGAAAGGAGATAGAAGGCCTCCTCGACACTGGGATGAATCACCATCGGCTCTTCAGTTCGGAACGGCGTATCGACCTCCATAGGTTCTTCCATTCGAGGATGTAGGGAAGGGAGATGGAAGGGCTCCTGGACACTGGGATCAGTCACCATCGGCTCTTCAATTCGGGGCGGCGGATCGACCTCCATGGGTTCTTCCATTCGAGGATGCATTCCCATGGGAACTGAAATATCCGGTCTGGAGAGTGGCGAGCGTGATCCGTGTATGACACTATGGTGACGTCTCAATTGACATGGGATGCTTAAAGACTATATCACACTCTGCACATGTGTGAGTGGGTACTTCGTGGCATGCACGTGTCTGACAACGTAAACTGTCCAGGCGATGAAAGGGCTTCCAGCAAGTCGTACACGTGAACATTGTTGTAGAGTGTCTGCTGAATGAAACGTCGACTGTGCGTGTTTTGTGAATACACTTGCTCTTATAACGCCAGTCAACGCCTAGCTTAACGCTTCAACGCCCTGGTGAACTAGCTCCCAAGCTCTCATTTTTCTAGACACCAATACATCGAAATGCGGTGACGCCCGCCAACGTCCGTCTCAACGCCTTAACGTCCGTCTCCATACCTGTCTCAACGCGTTATGCCATGTCCATCATCATTGGACGTTGATGTTGGAGGTTGAAGAAGATAATTTCCCGCCTCCAGCTGGGTCTCCATAAAGGTTTGAAATGCCTCATGCAGGGTCAGCAGATTCTGGGCACGGGTAGTTGTGTTGGTATCCTCATTGGGTATTATCTGTTTCTTATGCAGCAGAAGACATACGCGTGTCACCCATTGGATGTCATCTATGAGCGTGATAAGATGACAACGCATGCGTTGGTGCTGAACGGTTGATTCACCTTGCGCTGTATCAAAAATAGTATCGACATTGGCTTGACGTAACGCTTCGGCTAGAATATCCTCGTTGTCGGGTTCAAACAAGTTGGACTCTGCGGTGCTCATGGTGAAATGAGGGGACTGGTGCCGTGTGGTCTGTTTATAGTGAGACGCTTTTGGTCTTAATGATGCGTTCGAACAAATGTTTCTTTTATGCTATTGCTGTGACATACGCCTCTTTCCAGTTCATGCCCGAGGTTTTCAACATCGACGCTGTTCTTTCGATTTCCATATGGACCGGGTCCTTGTCCAACAATTTCATATGGGTCAAGAGATCGCCATACTGCTGACGTAAAGCCCGTCGTAGTCTGGGTGCCAAAGTATTATGGGCTAACATTGCGGCTTCCTCTTTCGAATACCCTTTGCGGTGAAACTCCCCCAGCTCGGCGTCCATTCTTTCTGTGAACAAATCCTTCCATAGCCTAGAGTTGACATTATGTTCATTCCCTTGTACGGGTACGGGTTGGTCTTTCACGGTTGGGTGGTTTTTGGGGACTAATGGTATGAAGGGGACCTGTTGTACGGGAGCGGTTTGCTGCTCTTCCAGGAGTGGACTCGGTGGATGGTGTAGAGGCTGCGGTGATGCCTCGCCGGGTAACAGGTGTGTCGTCAGTCGACGATCTTCCGGGGTACGGACGGCTTGTCGCACCTTGAAACGCCTGCATGAAATGGTCGATGTTCTGAGGATAAATTCGACTACCAAACACACGGATTTGTGCTCTGTCGATGGGGCTGGAGAATAATCTCTGGACGCCTTCCCTTGAGGAAAGAGATTCTGAGTCAAATAGATCACGGACAGATTGCGATGATGGGACCCTTTGGTGAATAGGTCGGCGATTTTCGAATTGTCCTTGGCCGCACTCATCAGATCATCGAGCACTACCACGTTGGTCTGCTCGGAATCGAAGTAATAGGGTTCGTCTATGTCGTGAGGAATTCCTGGGACAAGGCTCACATTCTGTAATCGCGTAGTTTCGTAAGCGGGCTGCCACTGGCTATAACACCAAACAACACGTGTCGGAGCTGGGGTTGCCACACCTTCCTCTAGAAACTTCATCACCCAGGACGTCTTTCCACACCCCGTAGGGCCGCTCATCGTCATCGTATAGGGATGTCCTACGCCACTTGGTGGACTTATAGCGGAACTTGGTGGTGTCTCTTGTCTATGCGTTAGACGCATATGTCTGAGCATATTGTCGCGACGAGAGAGTGTCTTTGGCGCTACGTTTCGTAACATGTGTCTAATTCCGCTTAACCCGGGGCTAGGGGCCGTATGAGCCCATGTACTTCAAGATCCTCATGGTACTCATATGAACAGTCACAATCAAAGCGTGACTGAGGTACATCATTTTTAGATGACGACTCTATAACGAATATTATGGATTAAGAATACTGATCGGCGATACGGATTTGATATTTTGGAACATCATGATGTCTTGCCGGCATCATTGAAAACTGTTGACCGCTTCTCTCTTGCAGGAAACAAGCCTATGTTTATGTATACTATGATTGTCTTTTTGAATTTGGTGCTAATACTGTTATATGGAATATGAAATAGGTCTTTGGATTATGGACGCGGATATTCTCTAATGGACGACGGCTGGATTATGAATGACGGACTAGACGCTTGTAATTTTGACAGAACGGACATATACTCGACATGGTACCCGGTCAAAGGATGGATACAGACTGAGGCTAATGGTATACAAACGACCTTATATGACCACTCACTCACTCATTCACCGTCGTTAGTGCGTCCATGCGTTAAGACGGGCGTTGGAGACGCCTCACGGGCGTTTTGCACGCCTCACTCACTCACTCACTCACTCACTCACTCACTCACTCACTCACACTCACTCACTCACACGCGCGCATACACTCACACTCACAGGTAACTCTACCAGGTAGTTGGATGTAAAAATAGGCCGTTATCTACTCGAAATGCACTCCATCGCACCTCCGAAACTCCGGCTTTCGCTACTACTCTCACTGATGACGTCACCAGTGACATCCCAGGTGACGTGGACATCCCTTCAAGTCGTGGTCTACACCCCGAGAGCTACAAAATAACACTTCCCTAGACACGTTCGGACCAATAGTGGTCCATATCGGCCTCAAAATGTCTATTTCCATACTACCGCCTGCCTGCGCATGCGCAGAATGACGATATTCCTAACACCCATCCACCCAGGCGGATGCGCCCTCACGTGTGCATCACATTGATACCTCACTCGACTCAATCAGACCATTAGTGACCCACCTAGACCCCAAAACGTTCCTTTCAATGCATTTTCCCCACAATTCCCTGTCTGCGCATGCGCAGAATGTTGAACACGAACGATACACTAGTCCAGGCGGATGCCCCTCACGTATCCTTCACATTGATACCTCATACGACTCCATAGGACCACTAGTGGCCCACCCAGACCCCAACACATCTATTTCCATACCCTTTTCCCACAATTCCCTGTCTGCGCAAGCGCAGAGTGTTGACAACAACCGAGACACTAGTCCAGGCGGATGCCCCCTCACATCCGGCTTCACATTGATACCTCATACAACTCCATCGGCCCATTAGGGGCTCCTCTACATCCCAAAACGTCTATTTCCATACACTTTGTCTACTGCGCATGCGCAGAATGACATCAGTTCTACGTCACACCCATCTCCACGGATGCTCCTTCACGAATGCTTCACATGGTACCTCACACAACTCCATCGGACCAATATTGGCGCACTTAGACCCCAAAACGTCTAGCGGGACCAATACAGGGTCCAGTTTTCGACACTAGATGACCACATCCCGACAAAATGTCCAGTTTTCGACACCGGACGGGCCGCCATCTTGAACCAGAAGGCAGACGCCGCCATCTTGGATATGTCCCATAATGCACCGGGTCAAAATACTCGCTTCTGATTAGCTGAGGGCTGCTCCACACAACCGGAAGTGAGCGCTCCACAAATGGGAGGCAATTTAGCCTTTTCCTACTACTTGCGTAAGTATTTTTCCTACTGCTTGGAAATGTGCAAACGTGACACCAATTTTTAAAAAATATGATCCAAATAAAGTAGAAAATTACAGACCGATTTCGCTGTTAAGCTGTCTCAGCAAGGTGTTCGAGCGTATTGTCTTCAAATATGTATTCAGTCTCTTGCATGATGCCATCTCTCCGTTTCAGTATGTTTTTTAACCAAATAGATCTACTGTCACCCAGTTACTAGATATTTACTTTGACCTAGCGAAGACCTTAGACGAAGGAAAGGAAGTTGTATTTATATTTTTTATATCTCTAAGGCCTTTGATCGGGTCTGGCACAAAGGTCTAATAGTCAAATTGCAACGTTTGGGTATAAGTGGTAAACTGCTGGAATGGTTCGCGAATTATCTAAAAGATCCTCAGCAGCGCGTTGTTTTGAACGGCGTTGACTCTAAGTTTATCCGGATAGGCGCGGGGGTCCCTCAGGGTTCTGTCCTCGGACCTCTTTTATTTCTCCTTTATATAAATGATCTACCTGATGGAATTATCAACAACATCAAACTATTTGCCGACGACACGTGCTTATACATACTTTCTGATAACTCGCTGCAGAACACGATATCTATCTCCGTAGATAATGATCTATTCCAAATTGAACAATGGGCACTAACCTGGCTTGTAAATTTTAATGCGGGCAAAACAAAATCCCTCATTGCATCTAAGCGCAGGCAGCCAGCACAAATGACCTTCAAATTTACTAATTCTACAATTGAAACATGTAATTCTCACAAACATCTTGGTCTTATTCTAAACAGCCAAGGAACTTGGCACGACCATATAAACAGTCTTATTTCGAAAAAGAAATTGTCTATGTTTCGAGGGCTTAAGTATCGTCTTGATCGAAAATGCCTGGAGATAATGTACAAAAGCTTTATAAGACCATCCCTTGAATACGCCGACGTTGTATGGGACAACATGAGTGATTTTCAAGCTAGCGCCATCGAAAACATGCAAAAAGAATCTTTGCGAACTATTACAGGCCTGACTAAAAATACAGCGACCGTCCTTTTATATGAAGAATCTGGTTCTATAGAATTAAGAAAACGACGTTTTATTCACCGACTAGTCATGTTTCATAGGATGAAATGATAGTTCAAACACCTGACTAAATCTGCGATTACCCCAGTCCACGACTTTTAGAAACCCATACCCAGTTCGAACTGCCGCAAACTTGACATCATTCCGTTGCAGGACTG
This sequence comes from Hanleya hanleyi, assembly GCA_036873755.1. NCBI lineage: Eukaryota > Metazoa > Mollusca > Polyplacophora > Lepidopleurida > Hanleyidae > Hanleya > Hanleya hanleyi. The sequence goes on along the minus strand of JAVTVY010041418.1, from coordinate 155,446 downwards.
AATCTTTTCGAAAGTCCTTTTTCCCGCAAACATTCAGAGATTGGAATTTACTGCCAGATGACATAAAAACAACGCAAGATAGTGACAAATTCAAACTGAAACTACTTAAGATGTACAGTAAAAATAGTCCCCCAGTTGGTACTATGTAGGAGAACGATCGTGTAATATCATTCTAAGCTGACTTCGGTACTGCTGTAGTTCTCTGAACGGGGACCTGTTACTTAGTTACATTACTGATTCATCCAGATGCACATGTGGTCACAGCGACGAAACCGCTGCTCACTACCTACTAGAATGTCCAATTTATGCTATTCTACGCCGTACAATGCTAGATAATATAAAAAATGCAGGCTACAATGACGATCCATCTGTAACACTAATGCTATACGGTGATCATTCAATTAGCAATGCAATAAACGACTTGATTGCCGTGAATGTATGTGAGTACATAACGTCAACAAAACGGTTTTAATGTCAATATTTTCATCCTTTTGACTACCTATTTGTTATGTTTGTCCTAAAAGGCGCATCCAAGCGTGCCCTACTAGCATCTTCTGGACGACCAATCCTCTCCTACATGTCGGTATCACTGTCAATAATGTAATCATTTTATATTATTATGTAATCATTCTCTACACATCATTCCTGACATGTAAATCCATATATTGTTCTGTACAGATATCTTCCACATCTTCTCTTGTACATATTTATCCAAAACATTGTAAACTGTATTTTATGAACAATTTGGAGACACGATATAAGACCCGAGCTTAAAGTGTTTCCCGTGTGACAAATAAATTACGTTTAAACCAAATATGAAGGCCCTATCCTCTATAGATCGGGAGATATAGGCCAGTAGGCTATTCAAATTCTATCAGTCGGCTATTCAAAGTACCGCCCCCTAGCGGCGGAAGTTGAAACTAATTAGGCCAGCGTGTAGGACTTGACGAGTGTTGTATAACTGCCAAATATGAAGACCCTATCCTCTATAGATCGGAAGATATAGGCCAGTAGGATATTCAAATTCTATCAGTCGGCTATTCGCAGCACCGCCCCATAGCGGCGGAAGTGGAAACTAATTAGGTCAGCGTGTAGAACTTGACGAGTGTTGTATAACTGCCAAATATGAAGACCGTATCCTCTATAGATCGAGAGATATAAGCCAGTAGGCTATTCAAATTCTATCAGTCGGCTATTCAAAGCACCGCCCCCTAGCGGCGGAAGTGGAAACTAATTAGGTCAGCGTGTAGGACTTGACGAGTGTTGTATAACTGCCAAATATGAAGACCCTATCCTCTACAGATCGGAAGATATAGGCCAGTAGGCTATTCAAATTCTATCAGTCGGCTATTCGCAGCACCGCCCCATAGCGGCGGAAGTGGGAACTAATTAGGTCAGCGTGTAGAACTTGACGAGTGTTGTAAAACTACCAATTATGGAGGCCCTATCCACTATAGATCGGGAGATATAGGCCAGTAGGCTATTCAAATTCTTTTAGTCGGCTGTTCGCAGCACCGCCCCCTTGCAGCGGAAGTGGAAACTAATTAGGTCAGCGTGTAGGACTTGACGAGTGTTGTAGAACTGCCAAATATGAAGACCATATCCTCTATAGATCGGGAGATATAAGCCAGTAGGCTATTCAAATTTTATCAGTCGGCTATTCGCAGCACCGCCCCCTAGCGGCGGAAATGGAAACTAATTAGATCAACGTGTAGGACATGACGAGTGTTGTATATCTGCCAAATATGAAGGCCCTATCCTCTATAGATCGGGAGATATAGGCCAGTAGGCTATTCAAATTCTATCAGTCGGCTATTCGCAGCACCGCCCCCTAGCGGCGGAAATGGAAACTAATTAGGTCAGCGTGTAGGACTTGACGAGTGTTGTAAAACTACCAAACATGGAGGCCCTATCCACTACAGATCGAGAGATATAGACCAGTAGGCTCTTCAAATTCTATCAGTCGGTTGTTCGCAGCACCGCCCCCTAGCGGTGGAAATAGAAATTAATTAGGTCAGCGTGTAGGACTTGACGAGTGTTGTATAACTACCAAATATGAAGGCCCTATCCTCTATAGATCGGTAGATATAGGTCAGTAGGCTATTCAAATTCTATCAGTCGGCTATTCGCAGCACCGCCCCCTAGCGGCGGAAGTGGAAACTAATTAGGTCAGCGTGTAGGACTTGACGAGTGTTGTATAGCTACCAATTATGGAGGCCCTATCCACTATAGATCGGGAGATATAGGCCAGTAGGCTATTCAAATTCTATCAGTCGGCTATTCGCAGCACCACTCCCTAGCGGCAGAAATGGAAACTAATTAGGTCAGCGTGTAGGACTTGACGAGTGTTGTAAACTACCAATTATGGAGGCCCTATCCACTATAGATCGGGAGATATAGGCCAGTAGGCTGTTAAAATTCTATCAGTCGGCTATTCGCAGCACCGCTCCCTAGCGGCAGAAATGGAAACTAATTAGGTCAGCGTGTAGGACTTGACGAGTGTTGTATAACTGTCAACTATGAAGACCCTATCCTCTATAGATCGGGAGATATAGGCCAGTAGGCTAATCAAATTCTATCAGTCGGCTATTCGCAGCACCGACCCCTAGCGGCGGAAGTGGAAACTAATTAGGTCAGCGTGTAGGACTTGACGAGTGTTGTATAACTGCCAAATATGAAGACCCTATCCTCTATAGATCGGGAGATATAGGCCAGTAGGCTATTCAAATTCTATCAATCGGCTATTCGCAGCACCGCCCCCTAGCGGCGGAAATGGAAACTAATTAGGTCAGCGTGTAGGACTTGACGAGTGTTGTATAACTGCCAACTATGAAGACCCTATCCTCTATAGATCGGGAGATATAGGCCAGTAGGCTATTCAAATTCTATCAGTCGGCTATTCGCAGCACCGCCCCCTAGCGGCGGAAATGGAAACTAATTAGGTCAGCGTATAGGACATGACGAGTGTTGTATAACTACCAAATATGGAGGCCCTATCCACTACAGATCGGGAGATATAGGCCAGTAGGTTATTCAAATTCTATCAGTCGGCTATTCGCAGCACCGCCCCCTAGCGGCGGAAATGGAAACTAATTAGGTCAGCGTGTAGGACTTGACGAGTGTTGTATAACTACCAAATATGGAGGCCCTATCCACTACAGATCGGGAGATATAGACCAGTAGGCTATTCAAATTCTATCAGTCGGCTATTCGCAGCACCGCCCCCTAGCGGGGGAAATGGAAACTAATTAGGTCAGCGTGTAGGACTTGACGAGTGCTGTATAACTGCCAAATATGAAGACCCTATCCTCTATAGATCGGGAGATATAGGCCAGTAGGCTATTCAAATTCTATCAGTCGGCTATTCGCAGCACCGCTCCCTAGCGGCGGAAGTGGAAACTAATTAGGTCAGCGTGTAGGACTTGACGAGTGTTGTATAACTGCCAAATATGAAGACCCTATCTGTCTTAATAGAGGAGATATACGGCAGAATGTTATTCATATTCCAAATAATGACTGATCCACTGAATCGCCGACTGAATTGTGAACTGTGAACTGCTCTCTAACTTCCACACAGCCCCTAGCACCGGCATAAACGGAATTAGATACGCTAGCTCGGGAACAGTGATGACAGATCAGCTCAAAGCAATAACTCATCTGATGTTAATGGATGAGCATCGTGGACGTCTGATGGAGTAAACGCCTCAACATAGGGTAAAACTGGTAATACAAGAATACCAAGAAAAACTAACCTGTAATACCCGACGTCGTACTTTTCTCAAAATACCTTAGACCCGCACAGAATATAAGACAGAAAATGACAACCTATCAAGTTTAAATTCTCTGTACAAGACTCTGGTTATGAAATCTATTGGACCATATTCACCGGTTAAACCTATGTGGACACAATATTATCTCATAAACTATGATAATATATCGTTCAGATCTTTCATTATATGATCACCTTACCGCCAAACGCTAGATGCACCTGTTCTGGTTGACCATAATACTGAGCCCCTACATTTACAACTGTCAGAGCAGACAAGAGCAGAATGAACAAAACAGACATTTTTCCGCAGAAGAACGAGACCTCTTCCAAGGCTGTCTGAAAACCTCAGGTGTTAGCTGCAAGCTGCAACGGTACGTCGAAATAGTTAAACAAACAATATGTCATGTGTTTCTCAGTTTAATTTGATATTCAACTGACCTAAATACCACATTGTAAACGGAGCAAAGGTCCATACTACATGCATATATTATATACACGATGTACTTTACCCAGACGTGTAGAAAAGCACAAAAGATAAAGATATGAAAGATATTACCCAAACTATTTGCCATGATAATAGTAGCATTGTGTTCAAAGCATTATCAGTACGCGATATGTGTCACCTTTAGAGCCGACATTGTTGATAACTGTTGACCTTGCAAGAAACTAGTTTATATTCGTATCGGTAAGATAAATTTATTGTTTATATTTTCATCCGGGTATTCTCCGGATCCGAGACAAAGATAAGCTGGAAGGTAAACAGCTGATCAAAGCTCAATCCTCTGTTTAATATGGTGGCCGAGAGGGGCCATCGTCACTTCGCCATCGTACGTCAAAAAACAGAGCGATAGAGCGATGGCGATAGAGCGATAGAGCGATGGCGATAGAGCTATGGCGATAGAGCAATAGAGCGATGGCGGTAGAGCGATAGAGCGATGGCGATAGAGCGATAGAGCGATGGCGATAGAGCGATAGAGCGAAGTACATGACTGCGCATGTCTCATAATCATGCATATTCATACCGTGATAATCGTACCTCCAACACAAGAGAGATCGCCGCTAAACTCTAGTTATTATCAGGCGGATTCATGAATATTATAGGGACCAGCGGCATACCACAAAGATTACACAGATAACACAGAGAGATAGACCGATAAATTTTATTGTATATGGGCTAAAATAATAAACATTGGCTAAAAGATCGACATAAGAATCTAATAAATAAAGCAGTGATATTCGCTGTCTGGTGAACATATACATTTGGAACATTTGAAATCAAGTTTTGTAATTAATGCTGATCAACGCTTGTTAAACAATCAACGTAGAATCGAAATAGAAGAGGTCACTCCCCCCCCCCCCCCCCTCTAAAATATTGGTGATCTGATTTACCCATAGTCTCGTAATTTTTCGTCAAATTCAACTTCTTAACTCTTCTGAAAGAAAAGACCAATTCGTCCGTCGATGCGTACGTTGAATTATTTGAAGTTGTGGGTGCCGGACGCGGCGATTTCCGCGTTTCTATCGAAAAAGAAAGGCGGATGTCATATGAAACTGATAATTCATTAAGATTGTGCTGATCAAGGCTGGACTTAACACTAAATCGCATAGAACAAACACTGATTTTTTTTTATATCTTATTTGGTTTTGTTAGGTAATACACATTGTACGTACAATATTTTATCGTACTAAACAAAAATGGCTGTATTTGTAATTAGAAACTCATGTTATACAACAAACAGATACATCGTCATTACACCTCGATTTATCTACGCAAACAACATCATAAGAGTCTAAACAGTAAATGCAGCGATGACCAATACTGGTAAAATTCGCAGTTCTTATACTGGAAATATTTATCGGTTTCGTACGCACATTTAAAGCGTTTTGAACACTTTTCAACAAAGGGATTTTTAACTACTTTCATTTTATATATAGAAAGTTTAATAATAGAAATACAGTAGTTGAGTGGCTGATTTCTGGGTTGTAAAAGACCAAGTATAACTTTTTCTGGAGAAAATATAATTGGAACAACCGCCGAAGCGAACTAATTTTCCAGTAAACTCCACCAAGGGTAGATATGTTCACATTCCCAAAAGAGATGAATAATAGTCTCTGGAACTTTGCTACAAAATGTACATGAGTTAGATATATCAGGGTAAAGTTTATGTGCAAAAATGTTGGTAGTCAATATTCGGTTAATAATTTTGTATCGAAACCATTTGTATTTCACATCTCTTTGTTACATTATTATTCCATATATACCACTCCGAATCACCATAATTTTTTTCAAGAATTGTTTAGTAAAGTAAATCTAACGGCCAAGAGATTTCTATATAACATTTTACAGCCTTTTTTCTCACTTATTAATAGTGAAATAGGGGGCAGTATCAACGGTATCATATATTGTTTCTGTAATAGTCCAAATCTCATGTTGTTTGCTGCTTTCCGTACTGCTTGAGTAGTATATAAAACTGATATTGACGCAACTTGACCTTGGACCTAAACAAATTGCATATTGGGGAGAAAAAAACTACCTCCGAACACAGAAGAGTTCCAATTTTTATAGGTCACTGCGCAGGTCAAGTGGTTGCCATGGTGACGTCACTTCCGGTCACGTGACCTTTGGGGCATGCATTCTTCCGCGGTGAAGCCGTCGGCGGTGATGCAGTCGCGGGAAAAAGCCTCCGTGGACAGAGAAAGTAGTCCCAAATACGCGGAGAGCTGAGGGAAATTCTTCGGCAATCTTCGGGACATTTTGGGAGCGAGAGGGCCCCCTAGTGGACCGATTGGGTTGAGTGAGGTGTCAAAGTGAAGCGCTCCTCCAGGGCGATCAAGTCATTGGTGGGTGTATGTAAAATTAGGATTTGTCCCGAAAACATAAAAAGCGGAACAAGGACTTTACCCCTAAAATAGGGCCTGATTCGCACATTTGCATCTGTACGGGAAAATGCCCATATGGGTGGTCATTTTTTTGTGGATTTTACTATGGGTTGTGGGGCCTTGTTTTTCACGTCTCACCACGTAGAACACATGGGCGGGTTCCCGAAGCTAAGCGGTGAAATTTTTCGAAAAGTTCACGGAGGTATGGATAGGCCTATAGGCCTAATGGCTCAGTGGATAGGTCCATACTTGGCAATTCACACATGTTCATTGCGATATGGGTTGTGGGATCTTGTTTCTCACGTCTCACCACGTAGAACACGATGGGCGGGGTCCCGAAGCTAAGCGGTGAATTTTTTTAAAAAGTCACTGCGCGCATGCGTAGTGGGTAAATGCTGCTGGGTGGCCGTTTTGGGGTCTAGGTGGGCCCTTAGTGGTCCGATAGTGTCGCAAGAGGTTTTATTTTGAAGCTCTCGTGGAGGAGCATCCGACTGAACTAATGTATCGTCCGTTTTCAATATTCTGCGCATGCGCAGTCTGGTCATAATATAGAAAGGAGGCATTTTGGGGGTGCGTGGGGATATGTGTTTGGGATAGAGATAGACCACTATTGGTCCAAATGGTTCGTGGGAGGTGTCAAAGTGAAGCTTTTGTGGGGTGGAGTCAGATACAGGACATATATGGTACAATACAGGACAGATATTGTATAACACAGGACAGATATTGTATAACATAGGAGAGATATGGTATGATACAGCACAGATATGGTATAATACAAGACATATATTGTAAAATACAGCACAGATAATACAGGACAGATAGTGTATAATACAGGACAGATATTGAATAATACAGGACATATATTGTATAATACAGGACGGATATTGAATAATACAGGACAGATATTGTATAATACAAGACATATATTGTATAATACAAGACATATATTGTAGCATCCGGATGTAAAACAATGAAAACCCCGGATGTAAGATGAGGTCCCGGATGTAAAACAAAGGTCCCCGGATATAACTGGTCATACATACTTAGGTTATTATTATGGACAACAAACATACAGTCTGATATGAAATTTCTTACAATTAAGAAAAATTCAAAACGATAAATGTGTGAAGTTGTAGCCAGATAAACTGACTAACGCCACATCACCGCGATGTATATATTATCAGGATACTGTGCTGTTCCCGCAAGAGTACAAGTACATGGACAAGAAAAATGTAAATTGGTAGAGTATATGTATAAGGACAGATTACATGTACAGGCACATAGTACATGTATAGGCACATAGTACATGTACTTTCGCTACTACTTGTACTGATGACGTCACTGATGACGTCATAGATGCTGTGGACATCCATCAAATCGGGGTCTACACTCCAAGAGCTAGAAAATGACACCTCCCACGGCGCATTCGGACCAATAGTGGTCCATCTCTACCCCAAACACACCCCCCACACACCCCCAAAATGACCACTTTACTTACTACACCAAACTGCGCATGCGCAGATTGACGCGACTTGCAATAAAAAGCACGCCATTCTGGCTCTACCCCACAGAAGCTTCACTTTGACCCTCCCACGATCCATTTGGACCAATAGTGGTCCATCTCTATCCCAAGCACACTCCCACGCATCCACAAAATGCCTGCTTTCTATACTACGGCAAGACTGCTCATGCGCAGAATATTGAAAGCGGAAGATGCATTAGCCCAGTCGGATGCTCCTCCACGAGAGTTTTAAAATAAGACCTCGTACGACACTATCGGACCACTTGGGGCTCACCTAGAGCCCAAAAAAGCCACCCAGCACTATTTACCCACTACGCATGCGCGCAGGGACTTTTTCGAAAAATTTCACCGCTTAGCTCCGAGACCCTGCCCGTCGTGTTTTACGTGGTGAGACGAAGAAAACAAGACACCACAACCCATAGTAAAATCCACAAAAAATGACCACCCCTATACACATACAGGCATTTTCCCGTACAGATGCAAATGTGCGAATCAGGCACGATTTTAGGGGTAAAGTTCCACTTTTTATATTTTCGGAGACAAATCCTCAATTTACATGCATGCACCCATGACTTGATAGGCAGGCCCGATAAGCCGGAGACCGACATTAGCCCTTTTGGACATCGTTGATAGGAGTTTTCCCCTATTGTAGGGGTAAAATCTGTATTCCGCTTTTTGTATTTTTGGGACAAATCCTAATTTTACATACACCCACCCACTGGTTGATCGCCCTGGAGGAGCGCTTCACTTTGACACTTCACTCGACCCAATCGGTCCGCTAGGGGCCCCTCTCCCCCCAAAATGCCCCGGTGATTGCCGAAGATTGCCGGAGAATTTCCCCCAGACTATTTTTCTGTACGCGGAGGCTTTTTCCCGCGACCGCATAACCGCGGCGGAATACATATCCCAAACGTCACGTGACCGGAAATGACGTCACCATGGCAACCACTTGACCTGCGCAGTGACCTGCAAAAATTGGAACTCTCCTGTGTTCGGAGGTAGTTTTTCTCCCCACTATGCAAGTTTTTTAGGTCAAAGGTCAAGTTGCGGTAATATCAGTTTTATATACTACTTGGCTGACATACTGATAATTATTCCAGAAAATGGGCTGCGCATTTATAAATGGACTGAAAAGAGTCAAATGACAAAAAAATTCCGTTATTATCTAAAATATCATTTACAAACCGCACGCCTTTTCCATCCCAGTGACCTAAATGTAGAGCTATGGATTAAGAATACTGATCAGCGATACGGATTTGATATTTTGGAACATCATGATGTCTTGCCGGCATCATTGAAAATTGTTGACCGCTTCTCTCTTGCAGGAAACAAGCCTATGTTTATGTATACTTTTGTCTTTTTGAATTTGGTGCTAATACTGTTATATGGAAATGGAATAGGTCTTTGGATTATGGACGCGGATATTCTCTAATGGACGACGGCTGGATTATGAATGACGGACTAGACGCTTGTAATTATTATCAATCTTAATTTTTTCATTGTAACATTTGACAGAAAGTTTGACAGTCCTCTAGTTAGGTCTTTCCATTTCCAATGGATAGACCTTTTGTTATTCTACGGATTATTATTATTATTCTTATTATTATTATTTCACTTTTGAAATAGCGGCTAAACGGCTTTATATACAGCTTAGATATTTGGCTCATTTGTAGATACTAGGCTGAAGTTTCTGGTACAAGTATTCAATTTTGACCTTGACCTTGACCTATTGAGCTATGGGCTTTTCTGATAAAAATACCATTTTGCGAATATTGACCAAACGCATAAGGCGATGGAGCTGAAATTTAAAATGTGAAAGTTTGCAGATACACCGAACAAAATAACCAATAAAATAAGTAGGTCAAACAAGCGGTTTTCGAGTTCTCTTCCCTGGTGCTGTTTTTCGTGTGGGCAGTGTACAGCCAAAACTAAAGCACATATCTAAAAGAAAGTTGATGGTTGGTAAGTGTTACATATGGCCATGCTGTAGTTATATTTTTGAATTGTTACGTAACAAGAAAAAGTAGTTATCTCCCTTTTAATGTTTTTCAAAACCCGGTATTTTATAAGAAAATAATCTACGGCATTGATACTCCTAATATTAATGAACGCTTTAATGACCGAAAAGAATGTGACCTTAAATTTGACCTTTGACCTCTAGGAGCGTCTCTATATGAGTTCAAAGTTTGGTGGCGAAATCTTGAACGGCTAATGCGATCAGTCTAAAAATAAGGTCGTGACCTACATCATGTCACAAGGTCACCACTTGTCTCAGAACTCGGCCTTGACCTTGACCTTTGAAGTGGTAAGCATCCAAATATCGAAAATACGGCTTCCATTTTCTGGAAAACTAACACGCTGATAGGCAAGAAACAATGTAACAATAGTCAGCACAATATTGTCTTTCTTTCGGTGCTAGTTATAAAACGATCGGATGTAACCTTGACCTTGAATATCGCACAATGTAAAAAACATTGTTCGCGTTTTTCTCAAAAACTACAACATGCAGGAACCTGTAATTTGTTACATTTGTAGGCCATGATGCAAGTATGACGTCAATGCATTTTCACCTTGACCTTGACCTTGGCTCTTGAGATATGGCCGCCAACAGTTTTGGGACTACAGGGTTATAGGTCGAGAACTGTTGGGAATTTCAAGTTGAAATTTGCACATGAATCTAGGTCATTATACGACGTAACAGAAAAACAATAGAAGCCACCAAGTTATACCAGAAAGAATAGAACATAATTAGCAATTTGTAAAATTTACGCTTTATTCAAATTTTACGAAAACTATTTACTCAATCATCCCTATATTTTGCAATTATTGAGAGAATATATATATGTATTTGCCTGTGAAATTTCAGGAATGTAGCTTTGATGGGTTTGGAGATATTAATAAAACAATTTTCTCTAACTATTAAGCCGCTAAATGGTTCTCTCGCCCTGTTTCTGGTCATTTGTTGATTTCATCTATTCAATGGTCGCTGTCAATTTCGATATACCGATTCGGCTGTAGCACTCGAGGCATCCGGTGTTCTCAATTAAATAAAGGTCGTGTTACATGACGGGGCCGGCTCAATTTTGGAAACCTTTTATCTTGAACCGCAATAGGTGTGGACTTCTAATTTGTTGCCTGGTACTTCCAATAATGAGTTCTTTCGTTGACAATGACACCGTACTGGAAACAGTAATTGTGGAAAACTTGATAAGTTACGAGAAAGCTGTTAGTTTGAAATAATACAGCATAGACAGAGGCTCAGCGATACCGGTATTCGAAAACAAACAAGTTGAATAACTAAAGGCGGAAGTACGCGCTCCTGTTCTTGTGACGGCGAACGTACGAATATAGTTGTTTTTCAAGCAAGCTCGGCAGGATAGCATTAGATGTCTAGGACGAGGGAATATTTGCTGGTGCCGTTTATGTGGAATGTTCCGAGATGAAGTACGAATGGTTGTACAAAGAAGGCAAAGATTTGTTTTGTGATTTAAGAACAATACACTGTCGACTAAAATTGCGCGCCAGAATACGTGGGTGAACCGGCTCACGACTGAATCTCGTGGCTGTTTCACGCGATTTGTCGATACTAAGCTGGTACAGGTATATATATGTGTTTATTTGTGAAATTTCAAGATTATAACATTAATTGTTTTCAAGATATAACGAAAAACATTTCCCCCAATTCGTGTACGCTATATGTGTATTACCTGTCAGGTAAACGCTTTCGATATTCAGTAGTAACTGATTTCATCCATCGGATTGTTTAACACCAGACCAGTTTCAACGAGTTATTAATTGGTTCTCCATTGACAAGGCCTGAAGACCTGTATGTAACCCGACACCCCCATTTATTTTCGACTGTATCAACCGAGTTGTTCCGCGATTGCAATTAAATGAACGTCGCTTCAGATGACGGAAGGAGCTGCGAACCCGGCTGAATCCATGATACATTATGTATACTTGTCAATTAAACCGATGATGTTCAATTATCATTATATCGACATCGCATATGTAACACGATACGAATTTAATTTACAACGAAAGGATGCCTTTGTGGGACCATCATGGAAAGGCTGTGTTATTGTACCAACAATATTTATTATTATTCTTCTTATTATTATCATTCCACTTTTGAAATAGAGACTAAACGGCTTGATATACAGCTTAGATATTCGGCACATTTGTAGATAATAGGCTGAAGGTTCTGGTACATTATTCAATTTTGACCTTCACCTATTGAGCTATGGACTTTTTTGAAAAATAATTGACCAAGGGCATGAGACCATGCAGCTGAAATTTAGAATGTAAAAGTTTGCAGATGTACCCAACAAAGTTAGCCAATAAAATAAGTAGGTCAGGCAAGGAGTTTTCGAGTTCTCTCCCCTGGTGCTGTTTTCCTTGTTAGCGGTGTACATGCATAACTGAAGAACATATCTGAAAGAAAGTATATGGTTGGTAAGTCTTATATATGGCCATGCTGTAGTTATATTTTTGAATTCTTACGTGACAAGCAAAAGTAGTTTATAGTAGTAGTAGTATTTCCCCTGTAATGTTTTTCAAAGCACGTCATTTTATAAGGAAATGATCTGCCGCCTTGATTCTTGTAACATTAATGGACACTTTAATGACCAAAAAAGTATGTGACCTTAAATTTGACCTTTGACCTCTGGAAGCGTCTCTGTATGACTGCAAAGTTTGGTGGTCAACTCTCGAACGGCTGATGCGATCAGTCTGAAAATAAGGTCACGTGACATACATCAGGTCAGTAGGTCAGCACTTCTTTCAGAACTCGGCCTTCACGTTGACCTTTGAAGTAATGAGCATCCAGATATCGAAAATACGGCTTCGATTTACTAAAAACGCAATACACTGACAGCCAAGAAGCAACGTTACAATACTAAACGCGATACTGCCTTTCTTTTGACGCTACTTGTAAAATGGTGCGATGTGAACTTGACCTTGAAAATCACACTATGTAAAAAACATTGTTCGCGTTTTTCTCAACTACAGGAATCGATAATTTAGTACATTTGTACCCCACTATACAGGTATGACGTCACTAGATTTTCAGCCCGACCTTGACCTTGGTTCCTGAGATAAGGTCACTGACAGTTTTGCGACTACAGTGTCATAACTCTAAAACTGTTGGGAATTCCAAATTGAATTTTACTCGTAAATGTAGGTTATTACATAACGTAATAGAAAAACACAAAAACTCATAAAAAGATACCAGAAAGTTTACGAGATAATTAGCAAATTTTGAGAATTGCGCTTTATTCAAATTTAGTAAACAATTCTTGGCCAATCAATACTAGTTTTCGGTAGGAGTGAGGTAATATATATATGTATTTACCTATGAAATTTGACGATTGTAACGTTAATACTTTCGGAGATAAAAGCAAAAAAAAAACATTTTCCCCCACTTCGCGTGGGCTATTTGCTTATTTCCGTACCCGTCAGAATAAATGCTTTCGATATTCGTGGAATGTAAGTTGGTAGTTGATTTCAACTGCCCAATTAAATATCGCAATATCAGTTTCAACGAGCTATTAAGCGGTTCCCCAGTGACAAGGCGTGAAGACCTTTATGTAACCCGACACAACAATTAGAGCTTTTCGGATTTCCTTTTCCGACTGTACAAACCGAATCACCTCGCGACCACAATTAAAGTTGTTTCACATGATGAAAGGTGCTGGGAAACCTGATGACCCCACTGTAAGCCAATGGTGCATTATGTATATTTGTCAATTAAACGGAGTGTTCAACTAGCATTATATCGACATCGCATATGTAACACGACATGAATTTAATTTCCAACACTGCAATACTTTCATCGATGTCGCGTTATTTTAGCGATGTCGGATTGGCGGTGAAATGCACGACTGAATTCTCCTCAGTCCTATATCTATTTTGTCATCTACCTAGATGGCGGTACCGACAATTAAGTAATTCATATGATCCATTCGTAGCATACAACAATAAGCCACTCAGAATTGTTAATAGTACTCGGCGGTGTCTGTAACATGTGCAGGTATGCACAAAACTCTATCAATCTATTTAGAAACCAAGCAACCGCTTGCATTGACGTAACTATTATTATTATTTCACTTTTGAAATAGCGACTAAACGTATTGATATACAGCTTAGATATTTGACACATTTGTAGAAACTAGGCTGAAGTTTCTGGTAGTGATATTCAATTTTGACCTTGACCTTGACCTATTGAGCTATGGGCTTTTCTGATAAAAACTTGATTTTGCGAATATTGACCAAACGCATTAGGCGATGCAGCTGAAATTTGGAATGTAAATAGGTTAGACAAGCAGATTTCGAGTTCTCTGCCCTGGTGCTGGTTTCATTTTCGTCGGTCTACAGTCATAACCAAAGAACATATCTGAATAAAAGCAGATGATTGATAAGTCTTATATATGGCCATGCTGTAGTTATATTTTTAATTGTTACGTAACAAGAAAAGTAGTTATCTCCCCTTTAATGTTTTTCAAAACACGCCATTTTATCAGGAAATGAACTACGGCATTTATTCGTGAAACATTAATGAATACTTTCATGACCAAAAAATATGTAACCTTAAATTTGACCTTTGACCTCTAGGAGCGCCTCTGTATGAGCCCAAAGTTTGGTGGCAAAATCTTGAACGGCTGATGTGATCAGTCTGAAAATAAGGTCACGTGACCTATATCAGATCAGAAGGTCAGCCCCTGTGTCAGAACTCGGCCTTGACCTTTGGAGTGATGAGCATCCAAATATCGAGAATACGACTTCCATTTACTGAAAAAGTAACATACTGACAGCCAAGAAACAATGACACAGTAGCTAGCACAATATTGTCTTTCTTTTGGAGCTGTTTATAAAACCATCCGATGTGACCTTGCTCTTGAACACCGCACATTGTCGAAAGCATTGTTCGAGTTTTTCTCAGAACTACATCATGCAGGAGTCTGTAAATTAGTACATTTGTACCCCATGATACAAGCATGACGTTATTGAATATTCAACACGACCTTCCCCTTAGTTTTTGAACGTAGCGTGCAAGATCTATGGCGTTACGTTTCGTAATTTGTGTCTAATTCCGCTTAACCCGGGGGGCTAGGGGCCGTATGAACCATGTACTTCAAGATCATTATGGTGCTCATATGAACAGTCGCAATCAAATCGTGATTGAGATACATCCTTCTCTAGATAACGACTTTACAACGCTTATTATGGGTTAAGAATACTGATCAGCGATACGGATTTTATAGTTTTGGAACATCATGTTGACCGCGTCTCTCTTGGACGAAACTAGCCTATGTTTATGTATACTATGATTGTCTTTTTGAATTTGGTGCTAATACTGTTATATGAATATGGAATAGGTCTTTGGATTATGGACGCCGATATTCTTTAATGAATTTATGAATTACGGACCAGACGCTTGTATATTTGAGATAGGGCCACTGGCAATTTTGAGACTATAGCGCGATAACTTAACTGTTGGGAATTCGGACATGAATGTAGGTCACTACATAACGTCACAGAAAAACCAAAAAATACCCCAAAAGATACCGGAAAGAATAGAACATAATCAGCAATTTTTGGAATTTACGCCTTATTCAAATTCTGCAAAAATTATGCCTCCGATCATCACTATATTTAGGTATTATTGAGAGAATATATATGTATTTGCCTTTGAAATTTCAATAATATAGTTATGATAGGTTAAGGAAATTTTTCCAGCACTATTAAGCCGTTAAATGGTTCTCTCGCTCTCTTTGTGGTCATCTATTGATTTATCTATTCAATGGGCGTTGTCAATTTCGCTATAGCGATTCGGCTGTAGCATTCGAGGCATCGCGTGTTCGCAATTCAATAAATGTCGTGTTACATGACGAAGCTGGCTTATTTTTTTGGAAACGTTATAACTCTTGAACCGCAATAGGTACGAATTTTTAATTTGTTGCCTGTTACTTCCAATAATGATGTATTTCGCTGACAATGACACCGTACCGAGAATATTAATTGTGGAAAACTTGAAAAGTTACGAGAAAGCCGTTGGTTTTAAATAATGCAGCGTACACAGAGGCTCGGCGATACTAGTATTCGAAAACAAACAAGGGGAATACTGTGTTGCTCTGCCAGAAGTGTGTGTGCCTAAAACGAGTGAATATTTGCTGCCGTTTATGAGTAGTGTTCCGCGATGAAGTACGAATGGATTTGTACAAAGAAGGTAAAGATTTGTTTTCTGATGTAAGAACAACACCCAGTCGACAAAAATTGCGCGCCAGAATACGTGAGTGAACCGGCTCACGATTGAATCTCGTGCTTCTTTCGCGCGATTTGTAGAAACTAGGCTGAAGTTTCTGGTACAGGTATTCAATACATGTGTTTATTAGTGAAATTTCAAAATCATAACATTAATTGTTTTGACAACATAACCGAAATATTTTTCCCACTGCGTGTATGCTACCTGCGTGTATATTACCCGCCAGGTTAAACGCTTTCGATATTAAGTGATTTCTTCCATCTGATTGTATAACACAAGGTCCGTTTCAAAGTTATTAGGTAGTTTTCCATTGACAAGGCGTGAAGACCTGTATGTAAGCCGACACACCAAATCCTTTTTCCACTGTACCAGCCGAGTAATCCCGCCATTGCAATTAAATGAACGTCGTTTAGATGATGAAAAGACCCCGATAATCCCTCTGTAACCCGATGATGCATTATGTATATTTGTCAATTGTATGGAAGGTGTTCAATTATCATTATATTGACATCGCATATGTAACACGACATGAACTTAATTTCCAAGGAAAAGATATTGAACTATGGGCATTTCTTATAAAAACACCATTTTGCGAATATTGCCCAACCGCAAAAAAACGATGCAGCCATAATTTATAATGTAAAAGTTTGAGGATTTACCCAACAAAATGAGCCAAAAAATAAGTTGATCAGATTAGCAGTTTTCGAGTTGGTGCTGTTTTCTTTGTCTTCGGTGTTCAGTCAAAACTAAAGAACATATCTGAGAGGAATTTCATGGTTGGTAAGTCTTATATATGGCCATGCTGTAGTTATACTTTTGAATTCTTACGTAACTCCCCTTTAATTGTTTTAAGTCATTCTAAAACGAAATGAGATAGGGCATTGATTCTCATAACATTCATGAACAATTTAATGACCAAAAAGTATGTGACGTTAAATATGACCTTTCACCTCCAGGAGCGTCTCTATATGACTCTATGGGTGGTGCTTAGTTGTTTCGTAGTGATGTAGCTGAAATATTGTTGGAAGCGACCTTAAATTCAATTCTCAAAGTCTGGCTTTCAACTCTTCAACAGTTGATATGATCAGCCTGAAAAAAGGTCAAGTGATCTATATGACGTTACAAGGTCACCACTTGGATCAGAACTCCGCATTGACCTTCACCTTTAAAGTGACAAGAATCCAAATATCGAAAATACGGTTTCATTTTCTGAAAAACTAACGCACTAACAGTAAAGAAAGAACGCCACAATAATGAGCACAATATTGTCTTATTTTGCGCTACTTATAAAACGATCCGATCCACCTTGATTATCACACAACGTGAAAGGCCTTGTACCTGTTTATCTCAAAAACCACAAATTAAAGGAATCTGCAATTTAGTGTATTTGTAATCCATGATACAGCTATGACGTCACTGAATTTTTAACCCGACCTTGACATTGATTCTTCAGATGTTGCCACTGACACTTTTGCTACTACATGGTCATAACTCGAAAACTGTTGGGAATTCGAAGTTGAAATTAGTTCACGAATGTAGGTCATTACATGACGTAATAGAAAAACACAAGAACCAGTAAAAACATACCAGAAATATTACAAGATAATTAGCAAATTTTGAAAACTACGCTATATTTAAATTTTGTCAAAACTATTCGGCCAATCATCAATAGTTTTGGGTACGATTGACCGAATATATATTTGAGTTTATTTGAGAAATTTCAAGACTATAGCATTAACTGTTTTAAAGATATAACAAAAAAATATTTTCCCCACTTCATGTAGGCTATTTGCCTATTACCCGTCACTTTAAACGCTTTCGATATTCGTGAAATGTAGTTGATTTCATCCGTTCAATTGTTTAACGCAAGATCAGTTTCAAAGAACTATTAAGCGGTTGTCCATCGATGAGACGTGAACACCTGTATGTAACCCGACACACCAATTAAAGCTTTCAGGTTTCCTTTTCGACTCTACCAACTCCGTCATCCCGCCATCGCAATTAAATGAACGTCGTATTATATCATCAAAGAGGCTGCGAACCCTGACCATCCCCTGTGAGCCCACGATGCGTTATGCAACTTTGCCAATTAAATAGGGGTGCTCAATTATGATTATCGCATATGTAACGCGACAAGAGTTTCATTTCCAATGCAGGAATACTTGACTGGTACAGCTATCTTTCGGCTGTGCTACTGAAATGATCATATGTTAGCTTTTAAATTCATGTCGCCTTACATACATGGTTATTCAACCAGCTCTGTGTTGACACAGGCATGAGAGGAAATACCAATCTACATGCCTGCCAATTAAGTTTAAAAGCGCAGGAACTATTAATAATATTGGGAAAATGATTTCTGAAACTTTATATACGGCATACGTCTCCATTAAAGCCGCCTTAAACATTCAACAATAATATTTATATAAGCCCACGCGAAACTACATCGGGGTGTCCCACCGGGTTGTTTGAGAAAATTATCCCGCAAACACTGTCAACGCCTCTTTAACTAAATTTTGGCGTTTCATTATCAGAGTTTGCGCGGATATGAAATATAGATGATGTAAACTCATACACACTAATAATTAAGGAAATATTTATGACCATCACACCCAAATTTCAATGCGATTACATCTCGAGGAGCAAGACAAACGACGCAGCAGAATCTTCAAAAACATAGGGTAAATGAATTGAAATCGACAACGCTATTAAGATTAGCAATCATTTCATTTTAACGGACACAACGTACATGTAACATGCAAAAATGAAACGGTCTTTAAGGCAGTATCATAGTTTCCATACTTCTGGAGATAAGCACATGATATATAAGAAGGTGAACGTCTATATGAAGGCAATAATTTAGGAAACGGTATGTAATGAAAATGGTACTGGAGGGACAACATCTGTTACAAATCTCGTACTTGATGTCTAAACTGTTTCATTTAAAGTAACCGATGGCAAAACTGAAATCAATTATTTCGTTACACGTATCACTCATCCACTCATCCACGCGACAAACGTGCTTTGTTAGAAGTTTCTCTTTCGGGACAAGATGAGGGTTGTGAAAACAACCCAGAAAATCGGGTAGGGAGAAGAAGGGATAAAATGAATCAAAATAGAAAAAAATCTTTTGTATTCACCTTTAAGCAATTGAATCTTTGCCAATTTTCTACAATATGTTGCTGACGTCACAGTCGGCATATTCTAGTTTTCTGTATGACAAAGTGTAACACAGTCTTATTTCAAATGGTATTGCGCAAATCCAATAAGTCCACTATAGATAACAGAACTAACACAAATGCGTCGAGTTTCCTATCGACTTTTACTACAAACTTTCACAGGCGATTGCCTCCATCATCCCCTACAAGTAATCAGTATTTACAATATACTACCAGTATATACAAGTAGAAAAGAAAACTGATTAGTCAATTGCCCGGCTGGCAAACTATGATAAAACTTAACTAAATGTCAGCTGGCTTGAAAAGCGGTAAAATGCTGTATGTACAAATACGGATGTATTCAAGTTAGACTCAAAAGACATGAGAGAAAAAGGTAAACAGAGTACATGTTCCAAACCGTAATTCTTCAATACAGCAGATAATAAACACTGTATGCAGACTTAGATGAACATGATAGTGTACGTTAAATGAGCACTATTTAGCCGAGTTGACAGGAACAGTTTTGAACTTCAATCAAAATTTCAGCTCCAAGCTCTCAGGCTCACTCAAAGTTTTCAATTGTCACTTTTATTTCCATATTCCAAATCCCTATTATATTTCCACGTTCCAACCATGACGGCATGTTTTATTAAGCACAGCATTAACTTCTCACATTCCGCTGATTCAATTTTGACTGAGTGACAGTTTCCTTAACAGTCAAAGCTAAGCTAACTTCAAATCCTCATATCAACCTATAATGAAATGAATAATACCTTCCTCTTCAGAGTTTCATCATTATTCAAAAACTCTTATTGAAATTGCCTCGTGGTAACTGTAGTATGTGGGGATTACTGTAACAATTACATTCTCTATCCTTCTAACATACACGTGATCAATCAGTGTACCGCCCTCGGTCGTTGGCTGTTCTACGCATTGCCTGTATCCATTCTCTTCCATGAAACGCTGTATAGTGGATGATCCGCCTAGAACATTTTGATTGAAATCGCCCATGACGATAGTCCGAGGGGCGTACGTGTTTAGCTGCTGGAGCAATTTCTGCAAGCATGAGATGTAGAGATTCACTGTATATGACTGTGGTCTATACGATACTGCTACTGCAAGTTGCAAAATGGGAATATAAAACGCCACATATTCTAAGTTCCACACGGGTGGCAGAATTTCCTCCCAAATGGTTGATTCGTTGGCATAGATTGCGACTCCGCCTTTGTCCTGTTTTTGAAGTTCCAGGTACAGCTCATTCGAACTGGATATATCATATGATAAACACCTGGGGCGTTGACAGAAATTGAAGTTGTTCATCTGAATTGGAGAAGTTTGATTGCCATTCCTCAGCTATGTTTCCGTAAGGCAGAGAAAATCACATCCCAGTATCCGTTCGTCCGAGTTCATGTCTGGACCATGGGCATGAAGTCCTTGGATATTATGTAAAAGAAATGTAGTTTCATTTCTTTTCGCTGGAATCATTTCGACAGGAAGGAATTTTGGCATTTCAGCCAACGCTTCAGCTATTTTGGGATTGCAAAAAATCGCAGTCTCGTTGAATCTTTGTATCGTTAGACCACTCAATGATGGTACACGGCTCAAAGCGACATAAGCTTGTCCTGGTGCGAACACTCGGTTGAGAGAAACGGTTGCTTTATCCACAGTAATTCCCTGTACTTTATGTACTGTGCACGCCCATGCCAGTTTTAGAGGGAACTGTTGTCTTATACTTCCACTACTTCTGACATTTTCTTCGATTCTGACAACAGGTACAGCATTTCGTGATGCCGGGATTGCTCCAGGAATATTTTCGATAGCTCGTCGTTTTTGACCCACTTTGTCATTATCGAATCTCACGTAGATGGTATTTACATTTGAAGATTCTTCTGCACTTGCTATTTTCTCAACGGTCCCAAAGACCCCGTTCACCAGACCATCTAAGACATCCATGTTTTTAATGAGCATTACTCGCGCTCCTTCGCAAATCGAAAGTAGTCTGGGTAGACACCCGTTCTGAACTCTAATGAATGGCTCTTTTCTTCTAACAAGTCTTCCACTTTGTGGATCCATTGTGAAATCCTGTGCCTCTATAGATATGGCATCTGGATTCAACCTGTGCAAAACAGTGCGATTGTGACCATCCACTTGTTCTCGGAGAGGAAATATATGCAAATCGTCCGTTTCCTCGCCCGTTTCCCTTTGAATCAGCATTGCTCTGTCATCAGGCTGTAACGCCTCTGATTTCTTCTTTGTATGCAGTCGGTTTAGAGTATTGGCAAATGCTACATCATCTCGCTGTCGCATGATTTCGTCCAGTTCGGTCAAACAGAAAACACCGTTCCAATAGTCTATCCCAATACTTTTATTGCGGCTTTCACTATACAGTGACAAAGCTTTCACAGGCGGCAATTGGTAAAAGTCTCCAACTGCAATAATGGACACATTTCCGAAATAAGAATCTCCTGTTTGTTTGACTTGTCGAAGTCGTTCGTGTATGTAGGCAAGCATTTTCTTGTCAACCATTGAAATTTCGTCTATGATAAGGATCTCCAAACTTTGCAGCTTACATCTCAATGTATTCAACTTGTCCTGTCCTAGATTCTGATATGTTGAGGGAGTTGGTATCGGAATTGAAAACGTACTGTGAATAGTTGTTGATCCTATGTTGAATGCTGAAACGCCTGTAGGGGCAGTTAGTAAAACTGATATGTCATCAGGATTTGAAAGCAGCGGTTGAAGGATTCTCGTTGCTTCATAATAAATACACTTGATCAGGTGACTCTTACCCGTCCGGGCACCACCGCAAAGAAATACCCGAAATGATTCTGGGTTTTCCCCATTTCTCTTGGATAGACACCAGTCTCCTATTTTGTAGAGAAATCTTCTTTGTTTGGTGTTTAATGATCTAAGCATTGGTTCGGCTTCTTCTCTTGAAATAGGAGAATTGTGGATTTCAGTACGATTTCCTTCCCCGGCAGTACGCAAGTCCGGACAATGGTTTTCCGTTGTGTCGTCTTCCATGTTGTCTTTCGGTTTACTGTTTTGACATTCGAGTCGTTCAATTTCACTTTCTGGGCATATTTGTGCCCATGCATCTTCCTGAGGCCCAAGTTTCTCCAGCAAGTCTTCTGCTTGATCTATTGCAGTTCCTGCTCTATCAAAGTGCGACATATTTGTATCCACCAATGATTTCACTGTTTGCAATTTATCCGTGAGGATAACATTACCAGTGTTATAGAAATCTTCGTATCTTTCGAAAGGTTTTGGCTTCAAATGAGCATCACAGCGATGTGGGAGAAAAAGTTGAACGATACTTTGATAGTACTTTTCAGCAGTCTTAGTTCGTGAAAATCGAGGATATCGTATAACAGCCGCATCTGTTCGTGTTCGTCGTTGAATGTAACCAAGGCCTCTCTGTAATTTGTACACTGACGTCCTACTATCTTCTCCATCCGATGGAATTTGAGAGGTTGAGAGTACTCTGAATTCGGAGCAAAATGTCCCCAAACACATTTCTTCAATTCACGTCCTTTTGGGCGGGCTTTGTACCTATCTGGTAAGCTGGTCATCCAAATGTCATCAGCATCATTTGTGTCATCAGTGGACTTGTTTTTCATCATTGATAGTGGAAGGCTTATTCTGACAGGATTCTCTCCCACTGGGATGAACTGAACTTTTCGAGAACCTTCCTTCAACCGCAAATTACAAACTCTGTACACTGTCTCTTGGGCGCTGATTTCCCGGCTGTGAAGGTATACGCCTCCTATTTTCTTCATTGTTTCTTTAGCATCTGTATTTCCTTCGTTTGCTTCTGTCTGTGTTCGATCCAAAAGCTGACCCATTTCTCTCTCTCCTTTTGAGATGTAAGATATGATATACACGACACACGAATATGCGTCAAGAACATACTGGATATCAAGATTCGCATTCCAACATTTCAGAAGTGTGGCATTGTACTGATTCGTCCATACATCTCCGGCCTGTCTCTTCAAAATAACGCTAGTTCTCTTAGCAAGTACTGCACTGGCTTTCTCAAACTGATCTTGTGTTACGCCAGCCTCCCGAAATATTTCATCAACAGTTGTATGTGAAGTTTCATTATCTGCAATGCAGCGCCAAAGTCTCTCTAGCACTTTCTTTGCTTTATCCATAGTCATATCGTTGTCATCAGCAATATTTCCAGCTGTTGTACTGCTATCGGTTGTTTTCTCTGCTGACTCTATTGGACGACAAATGAAAGTTTTCTCAGATACCGGTCGCGGATAACCATATCGGCAGTCTGTTCCATGTTTTCGACAAGACTTGGAATGATTTTTGCTATGTTGCTGAACACTGTTCACGATTTCATGCAACTGCTCATCGTCCTCTTCTGAAGGTAATTCACAAGTTACGTACTTGTCGATGAATTCCACAACAGTTTCGTCATCGTTCTCGTCCAATGTTGGAGCATTCTCCACCCACAGCAGACCATGTGTATGAGGTGACCCTCTTTGCTGAAATTCCACTCGGTAGAAATAATCAACAACTTTGCCTATCGGATTAGCAGGCGACATGATAACTTCTCGTAGAAATGTATGGAATCGCTTGTCAAACATTCTAGCGACGGTCACGGGATTGCTTCTCAAAATTTCACACTTCTGTGCCCAATTCAATTCGGAAACTCGTCGTGTGTCTCCTTGTTGGGACATTATGGCCTTGATTGCTTCTACCCAACGAAGTTCCGCAGATGAAAAAGAACAAAACCATGTGGGCAGGCCGAGTTGTATCATTGCAAATAAATCTTTCTGGGCAGATTGCCAAAAAGGTGGTGTTCCACGTATGGGTTTAAGAAACTTGTATCCTTGGTCCGATTTCAAGAGACCTTTTACTTGTTCTTTGTCCATAAGCATATTTGCCGTTATCATTTGTCCGTCTGATGTTTTACCAGTTCCTTTGCGAAGAGCAATGGAAACTCCTGACATTACTTGCTGCAATTCCGACAGGTACTGGGAATAGAACAAATATGTGGTGTCTTTTGCAAATCTATTGTCTGCATTCATCAGTCTGGTATGAATGTATCTTGATAGTGTTATTCGTTGTTCTCTTTTATCTTCCAATGTCGGATGTGCTGTGGGGTATTGTACTGGAAAAGCCTTAGCTTCATTTCCATTGTCCATCAACAATCTTATGGGATTATTCTGTTCAGTCGGAGCTATGCAGAGAACATCATCGAAGTACTGGTCTAGAATTTCTTGTGCTAGGTCAACCGGTTGTAAACAGGTATCTAGAGGTATACCACGAAGCCTATCATCCTCGTCTTCACTTTCGTCTGAATCACATACCCCTGACGTCGTCGGGCAGTTCCTGTCAGTTTCTATCTGTGAATTGTCCGCATCTGATTGTCCATCATCGCACGAGTTCTGTTTTGACTCTTCCATCTGTTCTTTATTGTCACTTTCAGTACTCTTTGAATTTTCTGTTTCCCTTGAATTCTCACCACGTGGAACAGGGTTTCTCCACGTTTCATCAACCTGAATGTCAGCATACCATATATCATTGTCTTTCAAATATTGTATTGCCTCTTCCACGTGGATTTTGTTAACAAACTGATATTTGTAATGGCCTTTGAATGCCAGTTTCCGTTTCAACTTTACTCTAAGCATGTTGTCAGCAGAGTTTGGCAGAGTTCTAGTTGTCATCTGAATATTGGACGGAATACACGTCACAGGTCCATGTACCCCTTTCTGTCCACCTTTAGGTAATGCCATCATTTTCATAAAAGGAATATTGATCGAGACTAAATGCCGTTCCAGATCATTTAAGCATTTCAATTCATTTGGAATTGGGACGAGTTCCAAATAATTAACTTCAGCTTCAGCTGGAAGTTTGCCCGACAGCAATTTCCTATGACAGGTATAGCAGACCCAGAGGGAGGCCCTTGCCGTCTGTGCTAGTGTGCATGGACCATCACAAGTCTGGTCACAGTTGTGCAAATATTTCTCAGAGATACATTTTTTGGCCAATTTACCTTTCTCGGTATACTCATTGCCGTATATTTCCTTTCTGCACCGAAGTACCTGGTGTTCGAAGAGTAGCCTGTGGCATACTGCACAAATGTACTCTGGACCTTCAGCAACCTTCCTCAGGAATGCTGTCTCCAAAGTTTTATCATCTTTTTTGTTTTCTTTGTCACGTGCTCGCCGTTCAATGTTTCTTTCTTTCAATTCCTCTCTGTGGTTTGCATCTGTACGATACTTGTTTAAACTGTAACTTTGAACTTTCTGTCGATGTTCTTCATCTTCTCGATATTTTATACTACTATAAGATTTCACCTTTTCTTGGTGTGTTTCATCTTCTTTATATTTGTTCTTACTGTAAGCTTTCAACTTTTCTTGGTGTGTTTCATCTTCTTTATATTTCTTCTTACTGTAAGCTTTCAACTTTTCTTGGCGTGTTTCATCTTCTTCATATTTCTTCTTACTGTAAGCTTTCAACTTTTCTTGGTGTGTTTCATCTTTATATTTGTTCTTACTGTGAGCTTTCAACTTTTCTTGGTGTGTTGCATCTTCTTTATATTTGTTCTTACTGTAAGCCTTCACTTTTGCTTGGTGTGTTTGATCTTCTTTGTATTTGCCCTTACTGTAAGCCTTCACCTTCTCCTGGAACGGCTTATTTATACTGTATTTCGTTACACTGCTAGCCTTCAACATTTCCCGGTAATCCTGTTTTTTCCTGTACCTTTCACAGTCGTAAACTTTATTTTTTTCTTTTCGTACATCTACATACTCGGTTTCCGGTTCGTCCACTTGACATTCAGTGTTCACATTAACAGATAATACAGTTTCGTAATGATTCCCATTGCAATGTTTCAGATATATTGCTTGTTCATCAAAGCTTGCATCTCTGTTTAACTGACTAGCAGAGAAGAGCAACCATACCCCACTGTAAGTGTAAATATCTGTTTTCAACAAATCCGCCGCTGCCAATATTTCTACTTCAGTAGCCCAAGTTTTGTCACAACTCATTTTGTTCTTCTTATGTAAGAAGAAACTCTGCTGTACCCTGCCCTTAAATGTGGTGAAAACACTTCTTCATTATCCAACATGTGTGAAACCACATTCCGTCTTATCGTTGCATGATTAATCTCTGTTCCGCTTATAGCGTACGAGAGCGCTCGGAAGAAACAGTTCCCGTCTGCAGAAATACTTTGTGGTTCATGTGGGTTTCCCATCTCAGAAATTGCGTGACTTATTTCACGTGACTCAAGTTTAAATTGTATTCCAAGCTGTTTACAAAGTCTTTTTCGTTTCTCGATTTGAAGCGGGTAAAATCCATTGTGTGGATTTCTACTTTCAGAGATAACTTGTATATCCTCATCTAAGACTACACTATTTGTGCGTCCTTTCAAACTACATTCTCCTGGTGATTTCTCTTTCTCTTCTGTTTCACATAGTTCCGTGGGTGGATAACCTTGATCTTCGTCGTTACATATCAAATCAACTACATCTAATGATATCTTTCCAGTCCCATCTTCTTGCGACTCGTATATTGTAGGTCGTCGGTCATCATTTGTATCTACTTGATCGGCTTCTACAGTTGCATGTATTGTAACACCGGTTACTTCAAACTGTGCCATAGCATCAACATTCATTGATCTTGCCAGATGGCAGATTTGCTCGTGAACGTCGAGTATGCTATTAGAGGAGATCAAAATACTTCTTCCACCTTCTGGGACCTGAAGTCCACGTCCATCTCGTGAATGTGAATCAAACCTATAGTATCTTCCCTTGTCGTTTAAGACTGAAAATGTGAATCCGTTGAAGCACACGAAGCAGGCGTCTGATCGAACAAGGGATTGCTCTAATGCACCATACAAAGACGTCATATTGAATTCGGATACATTGATGTTGAGGTTACCGCTCATCACTCCAGCTATAGATTCCTGACGTTGTATTTGAAACATCTTGTCAAATACATCTAAATGATCTGGAAGTTCCTCCACCAGGAAATAATCATGAGCCATTGTGGAACTTTGGTGTAGAAAATTATACAACTCATTTCCTGTCATCAAAACTATGTCCAGGTCTGTCGTTTGCCACAGATTTGGTTTCTTGATGTTGCTATACAGTATCGCAGCTAGACTATTTGGAACACATTGTTTTCCACGGTTTTCTCCAAAAATTTCATTACCCTGATTGAAACTACCTCGGATAGCCACATTTCCTGCTCGTCCACGGACATTAGTTGTTTGAGATGGTGCTGATGTTGCAATCTGTTCTTTAATTCTTATTGCCTGCTTCTTTTCTGTTTGCCAAATATGTATTTTACTTTGTTCTTGCTGTTTTCCTTGTTTTGGAATATCCATTTTTGCAGAGTCCCCCAAGTGTTTTGTGTTTGAAATGTCTCCTTTTTGTTTTGACTGGGAGATTATCGTAACCCCTGTTACTTCAAATTGTGTCCTATCAGAAACATTCATTGATCTCGCTAGATCGCAGATTTGCTCATAAACTTCGTGCGTGCTGTTGGCAGAAATCAGTACACTGGTGCCACCTTCTGGCAGCTGGAGTCCAAGTTCGTCTCGCGAATGCGAATCGAACCTATAATATCTTCCATTCTCTTTAATGACTGAAAATGTGAATCCATTGAAACACACGAAACAGGCGTCTGATCCAACAAGGGCTTGTTCTAATGCATCATCTAAAGAAGTCATATTAAATTCGGATACATCGATGTTGGGGTTACCACTCATCACTTCGGCTATAGATTCCTGGCGTTGTATTTGGAATATCTCGTCAAAGACGTCTAAATGATCTGGAAGTTCCTCCACTAGGAAATAATCATGAGCCATTATAGAGCTTTGGTGTAGAAAATTATACAACTCATTTCCTGTCATCAAAACTATGTCTAGGTCTGTCGTTTGCCACAGATTTGGTTTCTTGATGTTGCTATACAGTATGGCTGAAAGACTATTCGGAACGCATTGTTTTCCACGGTTTTCTCCGAATACTGGATTGCCTTGATTGAAACTCCCTCTGACAACCAGCTGTTCTATTATGCCTATATTTCCTGACCGAGTTGGTCCTGATTTTGATTTATCCGAGTTCTTTAGTGGCTGTTGCCATTCCGGTTTAGAAATACTAGCCTTCGCCATTGGTTGCTGGTATTCTGGGTTTGATATATCTAATTTGAATTTTGGATGTTCTGCTTTTGGAATGTCTGTTTTTGTTCTTGATTGTTTGTATTCTGCTTTCACTGCAGGTTGTCTGTATTCTGTCTCCAACGGTGTGGCCGTATTACTTTGAACTGTTGTGATATCTTGGAATTCTACAGTCTTCCAATTTGACGTTGTGTTCTTAGATTGTTCTGTCGTTTTTTCATTGTTCTTTCGAAAGATTAGTTTATCAATGCTTTGTGATAGTGGGTAATTATCGACTGGAGGAGATGTCCTGGTGATATCTGGTAAACTTTCGGTTTCAAGCTCTATTTTTTGTTTCTTTCTTTGATTTACCACCATATCTCTTTCCTCTAAACCGGTTGTATTCCTTTGTAGAGGATCAATCTGAACCATTCCCTCTGGTCTTGTTTCTCGCACAAGTGTGTCGCGGGCAATTTTGTTCATTGCCGACAAATCACATTCCTCAATATCCGGTAAGGTATCAGTCTTCATAATCTGCGCCGTTCCATACATGGACTTACTCGCCTTCGAGTCCGAACTATCTTCTATATTAATCTTTGATTGGTTCTTCTGGTTTGTATGCAGGCCAATATTGATATTCTTTCTTCTGTATTGTGAGCCTTGTGGGACAATCAGTCCTTGGTCAATGATAATTGTGTCATCGCTCTTTGGGATAAATTCTGAAGCATCTCCATCAACGTATGCGGTGAGATCAGGTAAACTGTCCGTCGCCACCTCTATTTTACGTCTTTTTGCCATATTCGTCATAGCTTTAGCTTCAGATATTGTAGATTGAAAAGACTGTATCCCCAAAAGTCTACCTGATCGCGTTTTGCGGACACCTTGTTCTATATCATTTGTATTCTCAGTGAAAGATCGTACGATTCGTTGACCTTCCACTGATAAATCCATTTCGGAGCTTTCCGTCTTTGTTTTCTCTGAGCAAGGGGCATGGCTATCTTTAATTGCAGTGTCTGGTAAATCGTTTGCTGACATACCTGTTTTATTTCGGTAGCGTGTTACTCTTTCAGGAGATTTTCGTGTTACACCTTTACCTCTGACTGACTATCATGCTCGGTCTGTTTCATCTGTACAGGTTTTCTTATTACACTCTTCTTTATAGTTTTATTTGCAATGGACATAACTTGACTTGTGTTATCTTCTTTCTGCACCTCCGATACATTTTCAGATGAGCATGTTTGGCGCTTCTTTCTCTGATATTCTTTTTTGTTCTTCGCTCTTTGAGCGTAAGATTGTTTACGCTTAGTCATTATGCTCAGAATGATCGAATTATAAGTAATGCTACTTCGTTACAAGCAGTAATAAATATTACTCACTGGCAAGTGCTGTGAATATTTCTGATTTTGGAAATAGTAATTAAGTAATTTAATTTATGGTCGCTGGCCTGTAGTATTGTTGTTGGCAAATCGTTTTATTGATATTGCTCGCTGACAAATGCTATTACTTGATGACAATTCTTATAAATGGCAACTTGCTTTATTATTATTGATCACTTCCAAGTAAGCGTATTGTAATGTTGCTCACTGGCAAGTAATTATATACTCGTTGATAAATAGTATTGCTCTCTGGCGGGTAGTTCTCTCTGAGAGTTGCTCGATGACAAGTACTACAGGTATTTCAAAGCAGAGTTCGCTGAACTCGCTTTACAGCTGTATGAATATTGCTCAGTAGCAAGTAATTTATTGTTCTTGCTCGGTGGCAAGTAATTGTATTGATCTTGCTCGGTGGCAAGTAATTGTATTGATCTTGCTCGGTGGCAAGTAATTGTATTGATCTTGCTCGGTGGCAAGTAATTGTATTGATCTTGCTCGGTGGCAAGTAATTGTATTGATCTTGCTCGCTGGCAAGTAATTGTGTTGATCTTGCTCGGTGGCAAGTAATTGTATAGTTCTTGCTCGGTAGCAAGTAATTGTGTTGATCTTGCCCGGTGGCAAGTAATTGTATAGTTCTTGCTCGGTGGCAAGTAATTGTATTGATCTTGCTCGGTGGCAAGTAATTGTATTGATCTTGCTCGGTGGCAAGTAATTGTATTGATCTTGCTCGGTGGCAAGTAATTGTATTGATCTTGCTCGGTGGCAAGTAATTGTATTGATCTTGCTCGGTGGCAAGTAATTGTATTGATCTTGCTCGGTGGCAAGTAATTGTATTGATCTTGCTCGGTGGCAAGTAATTGTATTGATCTTGTTCGGTGGCAAGTAATTGTATTGATCTTGCTCGGTGGCAAGTAATTGTATTGATCTTGCTCGGTGGCAAGTAAGTGTGTTGATCTTGCTCGGTGGCAAGTAATTGTATAGTTCTTGCTCGGTGGCAAGTAACTGTATTGATCTTGCTCGGTGGCAAGTAGTTTTGCTCGGTGGCAAATACTGTCACTTTTGCTCGGTGGCAAATTATTGTATTCTAATATTGCTCAGTGGCAAGTAGTTTTCTGAATAGTGCTTGGTAGCAACTATTTCAGCAATATAATATTTCAAATGTCCCTCTTTGGGTATAAAGTCCCTTCAGTGCTGGGGAATGCGAGTTTGCGCTGAACTCGCGTTACAGCTGTAAGACAGTTTGTGCACTGAGTAACAAACTGCGTACTGTTGCTTACAGTGTAAAATTGGCAAGTAGAACTGCCAACTAGTAAAAACAAGGAACCCTGAAAGAAAAAGGAAATATATATTATTTATAGTAAAATACACGTAGCTCCAGTTCGAAAATTCAATCTGGTTACTGGAATAGTTACGTGGCGTTAACAAGATCTGAAAGTCTTATAGTATTGCCAAACATTATATATCTTTAAAACTGATTTGGGAAATAGCCTCTTATTTCCAATATATGCCTATATTAAGTAGAAAGGATTAACTTGCGAGATGTTCATTACCGTATGATCAACGAAATCTTGAAATTCTTCAAATTGCAGTAATTATAATCTCATAATAACCAGAAACTCACATCTCAAAATGTTCACAACAATTTTCTTTCAGTCACATTCCCAGAGTTTCGTCTCTGTAATGTTAACTGTTCATGATACTTTCCAAAACAATCCAATAAGTAACTCAGGAGAGATAGTATGATACGGCTTACCTGGACAACATCAAAATATAATATAATTTCGTAAATTTAGGTACGGGTGAATGCCTGAGTACGATTAAGCGCATGTTTCAACATTTTTCAGCGAACTCAAGGCAGTGTCAACTTCTGATAAAACTATCTCAATGCCGCGTTTTATAGCGTTGTCTCTGTGAAGCATCACGCCGTGGGAAATTATGATACTCCACGTAGTTGGATTATCCGGTCACCAAGTCGCATTATCAATATCAAAGTCACTGCGTTTTAGCACAATGACGCTTACCTTCAAAAATGGATGAGGACAAAGGGAATGTCCAATTTAATAGATGGAATCTGAAAATATTCCAAAAAAATAGTCAAAGCATTAACCATCAATACTCATGCACCAGTGTTGCCAACAATCTTATTAAACGAGAAAAATATGTTTGCTTAAAGTTGACAGAAAACGGTTAATATTCACGCTGTCATGCAGCACCGATTTTTATTGTTTGATAATTCACATGAACTGTGGGTGGAAGTAATAACTCACTTGTGTATTTCTTGTGCATTACAGATTCCACCAATAAATTTAACTCAAGGCAATATATTCCATCCCCAGAATTGGTGCAATAATACATAATGACCAAGTTAAATCCAAATGTATTTACCACATGAAAGGGTTCATCCACAACGAATGTATTTATGTACAGCATCAATAGGAATATCTGCAAAATATAAAACATAAGAATATTTACTTGATGAAAAACATAAACAGGAATATATATTATATGAATACTCGCGTTTCTTCTTTGCACAGTAAACGTGTTACCAGATCCAACCTCACGACCACATGAAAACACGCTTGTAAATATTCCCATGTCTAACACTTGACAAGTCAAAACGAAGAGTTCAATTGAACCCAAAATATGCTCTTAAACATACGCAGTTAACAAAAAAATATGGCTAAACAATGAAAAGTAGACAGGGGAAATATCCTACAGTATAAATATGATTAAGTGCAATAAAGGGAAAGAGATGACCATTAGATCACCTGATCAGTGATGTGATACTATTAGAATTGTTCTATCACAAAACAACTATTTCGATAAATCATTCAGCATATTATGATGATAGATGATTTCAGCAAAATTAGTCTCCGTCTTAAAGCTGAGGAAATCATCCAGTTTATGGTGTGTCAAGGATCATAAATGCCATAAATTGTAGCCACGAAAAACAATATCAGACAGAAGTATTTTTAAAACAATCAACGGGCATAACCGAGGAAAAGAAAACATTAGACCCGGTCGAAAGGATAATGTGCACATCTTCAAATGGTGACGAAAAAGAATCCACCAAAACCTCGATAAGGATATTGTGTTCACATGAGAGCGCATAACTCAGAAGAGGACATCAGAGGACATCAGAGGACTTTCCACGCAGTAATGATGTGTGGCAAATATGGAGAGATTCCAGCAAAACCTTTCTGACGAGTTCAGTTCACTAGAAAAGTTGACTGACACAAGAAAACTTTTCGAAGCTCAAGGTGCAGAACTCAGGAGAAAACATAGGATCAGGTCGAAAACGTCACATGAAGATGATCATGATATATGGAGAATTTGCAACGAATCGGGCAAACATCTTTGATGTGTTTCCTTCACAAAAAAAGTAGCTGATGCAACATCGAATCGAGTCAAAAATTTCTTGTATATCTTAACATGGAGAAGACAATGTGTGGCAAATTTGAAAAGAATAGAGCAAAATGTCTTTGCTGTATTGAGTTCACAACACAAGTCAGCGGATTGAGATATGGACAGGCGACGTCACACATCACCATGACACGTCCCATCAAAATGTACGGGCGGAAAACTAGGAAACTTATCTGCATATCGATATGAAAAGATGTTGAAATTTTGTATTGGCCTGTTTGCAGTAGTTTGTATGTTATAACCCTAATGTGATATTGTCTGGAGTTTCCATATCATGCTAATAACGTATTGAGAAAATCTTTCCAAGTCAAAGAAAAAGAAAACCGTCTCTAAAATACGGTAATATAAAGGAGCAATGCGCCTACGAGGGGAAAAGGTTATAAACAGAATAGCAAAAGTTTCGAATAACTTGTTCCACCTTTTCCTTTGACAGAACAAAGAACCCTCTTATGACTCTTGAAATTTATCCAATCAACGAGTTAGAGAACTCATCACAATCTTCGCTTCAAATTCGAAATTTCGACACTGCTCCGTGAATGTCATTCAATACTAAACGTCATAGTGGAAACTCCTTTGATTACTCAACACGATATATCTGTCCACATCAACTTCAGGCCAAACTGTCACGGAACGACCCGGATGTGGGAAAAGTTCAGATCCGCTCTCCCACTATAAATCATTGGTCAAAGTCTAAATTCTGCTCCTCTGCAAAGAAACACTTGCACTCATAATTGTGTATATTATGTATAGAATTAAATACGCCTAAATAATAAATGTACTTTACCTTATAGTCAAGTTCAGTAAGTCAAAGAAATCAACAACAATTTATGTACAGCATCCAACAGGATAATCTGAAATGTATTTGAAAGTATAAACAGGAATTTAAAAATATGTACGCCATCACTATAGCTACAACTGTGGGCAATTCTGCTGGCTTCCAGAACTGAACATTGTACACATCAGTACATAGCTTTCTGATGCAATCCATCGAACTAGAAGTCTGCTCCTCGCATAAGGCGGTACTAATTGACCGTTGACGAGATATTCGGGATTTGCCATCATTGTCGGAATGAAACTGTGGTATTTACATGTAACATATTGTTGCTATTAACAAGATTCTTCGGTATGTTCTTGATCGAATAGGAAAAAATCAAATATGCAAGTTTCAGCACTGGGGGTTATTCACAGCAGTTTGTATTCATTTGTGTACCTGCCCGCTTACGTCGAAGCGAAAACGTTCAAGAACATGTTGTAGCCCCAGATACTGAGTCTATTATTCACTCATGGGCAATTCATTAAGTGTTTAATAAGTGTTAAAAGGTGTATCTGCTGTTACTTCCTCCACGGTATGACTACAGAGAGCGAAGTATTAGTCTCTGTTTCGTCCCTTCTTTCTGTAGTAAATGTGCTGCTCTACTTTTAATAATAATTAATTTTACTGGCTTGGTCTGACTTTCTTGTTTAGCATGCATACAGAAATATGTCCTCGGAACTAAATAGATATTTCTCCTACGGTTTGTGGATAGTTCATAAAAAGTACAGCAAAATGTAGTCTGTAAGCATTCTTTGGTGATGTATAAGCAATTGTCGGTACTTTCACTGTACAGCTGGCCAGGAATACACTGAAGAAAACAACGATCCTATACTCATGAAATTATCTTTTATAATTAATCACAGGCAATATACACATAAAAGCTATTTTTGGATAATATTCTACGTAGAAAATACCGAAATAATATAAAACGGGGTAGAAAAGGATCTCCATATAAATGACAGAAATGGGGCGCGCACCCACAAAAATCAAAATTAGCTTTATCTTTGGGTTCAACGCTGTGTGTGACCTGTTGAGCTAATAAATATCCATAGCATTGTATCCCTAATTAGTAAACACATTTGCATCAACATTTTATTTTTATTAAAATAACTTTTTATTTATATTTTTAGTCAAGGCAAGTCAGAACCAAAAATAAATTGATGGATAAACTGTATGGAATGGAAAGATAAAATTAATGAACTGATTTCTGCTTTGGTTCTACTACACAAAACTATTCAAATCGTATAAAATACGTCCAGTTTATGGAAATGAGCTTTCGACGAGTTTCTAACTTCCGATTTGATCTTTGCTCGCAACAAAATTACCTCGTTTTCTCCAAATATTGGAACATAAGCATGTGTACTCGAAGATTTTGCTCCAAAAATAACACTTCTACAACATTGTTACAGAGCGCCTAGCTGTGGGCCCATAGCCAGAGAAACGTACCATGGCTCTTTTCAAGACAATATATTCCACCCCCAGAATAGGTACAATAATAGGTAATAACCAAGTTATGTCCAAATGTATTTACCAGAAGGAACGATTCCAGCTCAGCAAATGTCTTTATGTACAGCAACAATTCGAATATCTATAAAATATAAGAACATAACAGTATTTACTTAATGAGAAACATAAACGGCAACATATATTAGATGAAGATTCTCGCATTTCTTCTTCGCATAGTAAAGGTGTTAAAAGCTTCATCCCCACGACCACCTGGAAATGCACGTCTAAAAATTGCCATGTCCAACACTTGAAAAGTTAAAAAAAACAAGAGTTCAATTGAACCCAAGATGCCCCCTTAAACATACCCAGTTAACAACAACATGACTAAGCTCCGAAAAGTAGAAAGAAGGAATAGCCTACGACATAAACATGATTAAGTGCAATGAAGAAAAACAGATGATCTTCAGATCAGTTGATCAATGATATGATAGTATTAAGATTGTTCTATCACAAAACAACAGGTGTTACATACGACCAGGACACGTTTCGTCAAAAGAATATATCACGACAATGTTTGTAAACAAGCTCAATTTTTTTTCGATCCAAAATCTGCTAGATGAGCTTTTTCTACAACTTTACATACTGAAATATCAGCCTCGAAAAAATTGCGATGCTCCGTTGTATAAATCTTTAGAAATGATTGAGGAAAATGTGCTCCCCGGCCTAATTTAGTATGTTTGAAGCTTTTACGGTGAAGATTTTCTCTCATAGCAAAAATATGACACCTCAAACCAAAATAATTTTGTCAAAGAATATATTAGGAAGTCTGTTTATTGGAAAGAGGCACGAATAGTTTTGCTTTGAGCTGTTATATTTTTACTATAGAAGAAAACCCTTCATGAAAATACCAAAATAAGCCCGGGAGCACAATTTGATCAGTCAAATTTCTTTTTTCATGCAAGTGAACATCTCAGTTTTTTCGAAGGGGATATTTCAGTATGTGAACTTCAAAGAAAATCCTATTTGGTATGTTTTGGAGTGGACAAAAATCGGATTTAATACCTTCACACACAAGGAGTTTATCGTATGTAAACGTCACATATCATTTACAGGCGTGTAACTAGGAAACTCATCTGAATATGAATACGAAAGGATGTTGAAATTTTGTATTGCTCAGTTTGCAGTAGTTTGTGCGTAATAATCCTAATGCGATATTGGCTAGACTTTCCACAGCATCTTAAGGAGGTACTGGCTCTAAAATACAGTAACATAAAAGAACAATGCGTCTTCGCGGGGACATGTTATAAACAGAATAGAAATTTCAACAATGTTTTATATAACTTATTATATTATTTTTTACAATTTCCTGTTGCCGAACAAAGAGCCTTCCAATAACCCTTGAAATGTATCCAACCAATGAGTCAGAGAACCCATCACAATCTCCGTTTCAAAACCATCTTTAATTACCCAATAAGATGTAGTTGTCGATATCAGCTGGATTCCAAACGCTGACGGAACGAGCCCGATGTATCAAAAATTTAGATCCGCTTTCCCGCTATAGATTATTGATCAAAGTCTATAATTTACTCCTCTAGAAAGAAACACTTGTACTGATAGGGCAAATGACATTTGAGTTTCATAATGGTGTATATAATGCACATAATTAAATAGGTGTAAATAATGAATGTACTTTACCTTACAGTCGAGTTAAACAGGTCAAACAAATCAGCAAAAATGTATATACAGTATGCAACAGGATAATCTGAAATATAGTTGAAAGCATAAACAGGAATTAGAAAGTATGTACACCATCACTATAACTAGAATTGTCCCCAATTTTGTTCCCTTCCAAAACTAAATATTGTGGACCTCAGTACATTACCTTTCTATTGCAATGCAATGAACTAAAGTCTGTCCATTTTAATTAGTCGTCTACTTTGGAACTTGTGGAAATCAATAGTTAACTCTGCATAAATTTTCTTTTTTGTCGCGTGTAGAACAAATTGAACGACACAAAATAACTACCATTTCTCTGTGATATCGATAATATATAACGCTTGAAATAACTTTTTAATTCTTTCCGTTAAACCCCCAGTACAGTTGTTTCATGTACCGAGTCTCAATTACACAGGGACACGTCTTAATGTATTCATACCCTCTGGCACAAAGGCCACTAATGTCGAATAAATATAATAACAGGCGCTCCGTCGGACTGTCGCTTATATCCCATGCCCAATGAGATTGCCAAAGGATAAACTACACACACGTCTATGACCGAACTTGGAATTGTTCACCTTTGTGCTAGTTAACACGAATACATTATTACATCTCCCTATGTAATTGAGGCCCAGTACATGAAACAACTGTACTGAAGTTTATATGGAAATAGTATCAAAGTTATTTCAAGCGTGATATATTATCAATATTGCGGAGTAATTTTAGTCATTTTGTATAATTCAGTTTGTTCTACACGATGCAAAAGAGAAAATTTATGCATAGTTAACTACTGATTTCTGACAAACTTAAAAGTAAACGACTAACTAAAGTGGACAGACTACAGAAATGTAGTCGTGGCATAAGTCATAACTAATTGACTTTTGATGACATAATCGGGGTTTGTCATCATGGAACATAGTCCCCGAATGCGCTATCTAGACCTTGACTTTTTTTCGCATATTCGTCGCATCCCACAAATGTTACCCGCGACCATTCTTCAGTTCATGAAGCAACCAAGTTTTCATCAAGTTCACAATATATTAGACCCAGTACCAACAGTACAAACCCTAAGGATAATGGGCTCTGCCATTTCAGAGAAAAGTTTTTTAGAAACTATACCATTTCGAAGTATGTCTTTTGCTTTGTTAACGGTCTGAGTATCATCAACGGAACGTCAGCTCTAGCGTAACAAAGAAGTTGTTATTCGTAAATATGGACTTGTACATATTCAGTATAATCGTTCAATTGCAAGACCAATAACAAAGACTGCTGCAAATTATGTGTTGATACGATAAAATGATTTCGTGATATATTTCCACGTATATTCTATACCATAGAAAGCTGATATTTTAGATGCTACCTTGCCTCGGTTGGGGGGAGGGGGCGGTGCGATATGAATTTATATCTTATCATATTTTAATTGTGTTAGTTCATTTACTCAACTCCTAAACGCGAGAATCATGAGTAAATTTAAAATTGGATTGATATGCAAAAGATAGAAAGAATTAACGACGTCTGACGACTAAAAGTCAACCATATAAATCTACAGGAAAGCTCAGGACTGTACAGCAATGGTCCGACAGAAAAGTAATGTTGCTTCAAATTATATCCCTGTCTATCGATGAAAATGGATGAAATGTATTTCATTTCACATTAAAGCATTATTTTTCATGAAATACGTCAAGTTGCATGAATACTAAATTCGAAAAACAAGTAGGGCAAAAATCTCCTCAAATATGCCTTTTGGGAAAATGATATCAGCATTAGATTTCTTAACATTTCCTGATAAACCATGATCTGAGAATACTTGACAATGCGTTTTAGGTTCATGGCTGTACCCGGCGACAATACATCTTAAATTGCCCCAGGTAGGTTTTCTTGTACCCGCATTCTCTGACTTGATATCAGATAAAGCTGTGTTACGTGTGAAAAGACAACATTCGTAATGTATATTGAATGTAATAATGAGGCACTGGTAGTTACGTTCAAACGCTCCAAACCTTTATCAGTTAGACAAAACAACTGCAGAACTGGATATTAGACGACCCCCGACCAAGGAACTCAATGTAAAGACAAGCCATAGCTACAAATGATATTTTCTTGCCAGTATTCTATTCAATTGAAGACAATGCCTCGGACATGACGAAAGAATCACTTTAGAACATACTGATAAAACATACCAGTGAGTGAGTCAATGGATAAGGTTTAACGTCGCTTTCAACATATATATCATGACAGCATGAACATACCAAATTAGCACATACCATATGTCATAATGCAGGGTGACAGCTACGTTCACACCTTTCACACAGGCAATACGTTAATTAACGCATGCCAGGAAATTTCTCCCTACCTGTTCTATTCAATTCAAGACAATGTCACAGATAAAACACATACAAAGGGGATCATGTTCTGAAGGATAGACAACGCGACTTTGTTCTTTCATCTGGCGTCCTCCTCGGCTTTACACAGTCAAAAGAAGTTATTCGGCAATGTCTCATGTCTTATAAGGGGATTAATTACAAGCTAAAACAGTTATTTTGAAATAAACAGATATGCACAGAAGTACCGGTATACAATTGCCCAGAAATATGTAAAAACGATCTGAAACTTGTGCAGCCCTGAAGACAATTTTTCAATACTGTAATGTTCACGCTCGTATACACGGAATTTCAGTGGAATATCCGCATGATAAAATAGAAGCTGTCAACCACGCATACATTTCAATTAGCCTGCACGCCAACTCGGATAAATTCAAAGTATTGTTATAAATAGATGGCGTTGTGATGGGTGGCCATCACCAATACATTTTGAAACCAATGTGTGTGAATTTCAGGTCATCATTTATTGACAAAAACCAGATTCCATCGAAAATAACTGGTCATGAACTCATCGTGAACCATTCTTGAAACCAGGCCGCATCAGCAATACTTTTCTGGTGCTGAAACATGACGCTTTCATTTGTACTTTCCCTATATCAGAAAACAGGTGAAAAAAAGCTGAAAGAATGGACCGACCATTCTTCAGCAATACAGTCCAAGTGGAATATTATATCTCATGTGGACTATTTTCCCCTACCATAATCTGGCTATTTCGTTACAAAACTTAGTGTAATCGCTGAACAAATACATTTAAAATTACCGTTGTTAGATGTACAACTACAATGTGTGTTTAGCATTTCAGCATGGTGGGCAAATTTCCCTACCACCGTAACTGAGCAGCATATAGGCTACATGTTGCTGTTGTTAATACAATTTATTTTGAGAAAACCTCAATATGTTCATGATTTATTCGTAGCATTTATACAGTATAATTTTAAATTCCATTAATTCACACTTTGATAATATTTAATTCATCAACATTTGCGCAGTCATTAAAAAGCTTCATAATAAAGATGAAACAGATTTCAGGAACGTCATCGGACTTTCAGAAATGATTAGTCCATGTGTATATACTGAAGATGATCGAATGTTTATATGTTCGGAAATTACAAATATTTTATATTTCTTTTCAGATAGCCCAACGGCTACTGTAATATCCTAGTTGGGTATCTCTTCCTGACCTGGGAAAACGTACCCGCTGAAGTAAGATGCATAATTCTCACTTGAACTATCAAACCTTTCTCGGGCGATCGAAGCTATCCTCCCTGATCTGTCATATAATCACATACAGAGACCCCCAAAAATTGCAAAAGCCTGTAAACAGTTAGAAGACCCCAGATTTCAACACCCCGCATCACTATTCGATTCCGTCGGGACCGAGTAATTGTTCCAGCCATATTAGCAACCAGCATGATGTAGTTTTTGTACTTACCAAGGTCAATAAACATAAATAGAAAAGTAAAGTCCATTTGAATCTCCAGATACGGTATAGATATCGGTACATGAAATTGAATTAGGCAGTTCAGTCTTCATTGATTTTGTAACAAGGATGTTGAGAAAAGTATAATCTGCGGAGGATCTGAAATACGGATTGTTGTACCACCAAGTGTCCCTAAAGATCATTCTTATTACCAGGAATCTAGGCCTGAAATACATGCCTATTGACAGCTGTATGTCGGAATACTGTTTAAGTATATGTACAATTTTTCGAATTATGAAAATCGACTGGTCAAGAAAATTGGATAAATAACAGCAATTCCATATTTCATAAAAGTGAAGAATTTTATTCACTGTTTCCAATATCCAATACCTAATATCCATCGGTATTCAGCTAAGTACTCCGTGGCCGTATCGTCTGACGCGGCACATCTGTTGGCGGTGTTGAGTGATAGAAAAAGCCATATGGGTTCGAAACTTGATTATACAACAATATTTTCTTTCCATATAATTCTTCTCTTCTTTATTCAACACTTTGATGATAACCATGCTTTTATTTCATACTCATGATGTATTTCATTTATTGATTTTAAAGATATATATTTTGACCTGTATACTTTTTTATAGGTAGCTCCATACGTTATGGTACGGTATGATAATGTTCATGTTCACGTTATTCCAAGGACTTAAGTGCTCGGTGTGAACGGCTAGCTCTCTGGATTTGACAGAAGCAATACATGCACAGTATAACATGCAAGACAAAATGATAATTGCATACAACGATAGCTCTCTAATGAATTGACAATCGCACTGACAAGTACACCTCTCTGGCAAACCATGTTTGCCTTGCGCACAATAAGCCTATTGTTAATAAAATGACTGTCACACCGAGTAAACGACGACACTGCGCATTAAATACCGAACTTTTCATTGCCTCGTACTTTGGTCTCAGTCTTCTTATACCTGCATTGGTTGACTGTTTCGTGCTTGGCCTAATATTATAGGTCATTGTAATTTTGCAGAACAGTTTACACGGACTTCTATTGCACATGCACAGATCTTTGAGATTACAACTACTAACCAAAGCTTTACGAAGTCGAGAGTCTGAGCTTGTTGGTGAAGGTAAGATTTTTGCAGCAATTTCTGAAAGTCTTATAGTTTAGAAAATTTATTATAGTTTGTGTACCATTCACTCAAACCTGCTATTCATGTTATTATTCTAATAATTGTTGCATACACAGACATCTAAATACAATGACCAAATGCAGACTGTCTCAATACAAAACTGGTGGAAAAATCGAAAGAATTGTCAAAACATACAGCTATTCATTGGCTACGTCTCTTAACTTTAGCACAAAATATTACGGTTGTACATGTACTTAATCAGGTCAGAGAATACCAGCAACTGAGGTAGATATCTCGATTCAGATAAAATATTCCACTTGGAATATTTTTTCCATACTTTAACAGTTTCAAGCTGCCATATTTTTCAGGTTGTTATGAAGATGTATGAAGACGCACAACATTAGTAAACGATGGGAAGTATACTACAACAACAATACAAATAAAAATGCTCGTAAATGGAATATGACAAAGTACAACTTCCACGAAAAAAGTGCGCAAAATTATGCAATCGCATTGCCAGTTTTGAAGAGCAAATTCCGTTTTCTTTTGTAACTGAAATGCCGAAATTCGTCATTGTCGTTTAGTATGAAAATCGGACAAAATATCCCAACTAGTATATACTTCAATATTCAAACTTAAATTATTATTTCTGATAGGATATATATATATATTCTTAGTGTTGATCAGCAAGATCTTCCTCCCCGTGTTCAAAGGGACACTATCCCAATCTGCAGTATACCGATTATCATCATTATTGTATCACAAGATGGAGCTTAGTCCTAATTAAATTCGTCCGTATTGTTTGTGAATTGGACAATTGGATTTTTTCGCTATAAATAACACTGAATCACTGGCTGTAAATGTGAAATCGTTTTACATTTAGTACATTATATTTCTCAAATACTCCGTCAATAAAATGTAAAAACTAGAAAAATTGTGAATTTCAATATTTATTTCTTTTGAAAAAACTCTTTCTTAAATAACAGAGGAAAAAATAGCCGAAATAATTTATGTAGTTTATGCATTATAACAATGAC
The DNA here is from genome assembly GCA_036873755.1 of Hanleya hanleyi. Classification (NCBI taxonomy): domain Eukaryota; kingdom Metazoa; phylum Mollusca; class Polyplacophora; order Lepidopleurida; family Hanleyidae; genus Hanleya; species Hanleya hanleyi. The sequence goes on along the minus strand of JAVTVY010041418.1, from coordinate 111,987 downwards.
TCCCTAACCTTTAACCACATTTTTACATTGTCAGGCTGAAGGCATTCTCTCGTCTCACTTAACACAACCAGGTGAACACAACAAAATGACTTCTTCCTTACATCCTGGATGTGTGCACATACAATTTCCTATTATTTTACATCTATTTATTAAATCCCAATGACAACCGATCACTTGCGTCCATTCGCAATTTCTTCTTTGCCTCAGCCAATACAAGTAGGCAAAATTAACAATCACGGTCTTTGAAATTCACTCAACTCGTTTACAATAATTATAAGAGAAATCAGCCAAACCACCTATCCATTATACACAGTGATTTCCATCATAGTTATTGTAAAGTTATAAGGTGTATGTAAATGACAACATTGTATATTAGCCTTATCTTTGTCGACTGGTAATTTCTATATGGACACTAATTGTAAGCCTGGTGTTTAATGGTGGTTTTCTGCTAAACTGAATAAAACTATTATTCCAAGACAAATGTACATTTCCACGTCCGTTTTTAACTTCATACCCAGATGAAGTTAAAAAGAATGTCAATATTCAAATGTTTCAGGATTAACAGTCTCTTTGTGTTTCCTACAAATATGACTAAATTTTCTTGAACAAGCCTTTCATGTACCTGTGCTTGTAAAACTCTTGTACTTTCAGTGGTATTTAATATATTATAACTGGCGACAGAATATGCAACTGCTGATGAATCAGATAGCGAAATCCTTCCTATAGGATACAGTTAGCATCTTAAGCGGCAAGTTTAGTGTCATCTTTACAGTCAAAAAGGTAGTTCACTAATCAAAACCTTTCTGAATTATCAAAATACAAGTTACTCCACATTTTCTTTTGCCTTACAGATCATTTGTGATTTGTATATAGTATGCACAACGAGACACACTTGTCCACTTACCATACTTCAGTTAAACTTTCTTATAAACCATTCAACTCACCAGCGCGGGTGCTTGGGTGGGTTCAGGTTGCTTCAGTGCATTTTGATGAGAAGCAACAGGAACTTGATAATGTGGTGTCTAGCACTGTAATATCACTTGTCTTTATTGCATCATGTAAACGTCCTGTCTGTGTCTTGTGCGCTGTCCTCAGTGTTTCATAGGGTGGATGGAGGGTGTCTGGTTCCATGCTGCTTCAAAGATTTCTTCTTTGAAGTAGCAAGAACACAACTGGGCTGGGTGGTGCTTAGTTAGTTCGTCGTGATATAGCTGAAATATTGTTGAAAGCCACGTTAAATTCTATTCACTCACATCACTCAACTCACCAGCACATGTGTAGCAACAAGAACAATACTATCAATGTGTACACCAGCTTATGCTGCTCTTGTCGTCTGTTTTTAGTTTTTTGAAGGTAAAGAACCTAAAACTATAGTCATATATTTTAAAATTTATTATATGCAATCATTTTAAACTTGCAACTTTAGAAAATACCGAAGTCCACTTATGCTACAATCCAGGCACACTAATATATCCCGCTTGGGGTGATCCTGCAGATACGATCCTGTATTAATTGCTATAAAAATTGCTTCCTTCATAATTTCCTCCGTTTTCTAATTTTCACTCATTTGTTACATTATCTTGCTGTAAATTAATCGAACAGTAAAGGCCATTTATGTTACAAACGTTATAAGTGTGAGGTCAGCTGTATATTTAACTTTCATCTGCCTGTTTGCGTGTGTAATACTAGAGCATATCTCATTCATTGTCCATACCCATGTCGAAGAATTACAAGTGTCAACAAATTCTGTGTTCAAATTCGAACAATGTTTGAAAAACCCAGAAATGTACTTTGTCAATCTGTACAAATTATTACATCTTCCCCTGGTGAACGGTGCTAAACTATTCCCACAGCCAAAATCCAAAGCCTTTGCACAGTAACTTGAGTCCCAGGTAAAGCAAGTTCCCAAGTCATTGTATGGAATTGAACGCCCTGGCGTTATTTCAGCTGGTCCATCAACATTCACTGAATGGACATCCTCTATTTACAGCAACATGAAACTGGATGACCAATAACTTTTCGCTCTGACAAACTGAAGAGTCTCTCATCTGTATTGCATGAACACGTTAGCAGCTGTGTCTTGACACGCATGCATATTGTAGTGTACCCAGCGTTATTCTACCTGATCAGGATATATACATGTTGAGATGTGCTGCATGTAGGCAACATTTACAAACAACTGAGTTTACATTGCACATTTTTTATTTGCAATCAGTTTGAATGCCGAGAGTTGATGGAATGGAGGTAATAAATTGCTTGTCATTTCATTCTTCTTGGAGATGGGCAATACATATTGTCTAGATTCCCCAATTTCTCGGACTGTGACCCACTGCACTTTAGTCTTAAGTTATAAACAAATCGACTGGATCATTTCCTCACGTGACTTATTGTAACTGTAACAGAAATCTAAGGACTTGTTTTGCAAGAAATTAACCTACTTACATGCATACAATGGTTTATCGTTTTAATTTCCTGCTAATATTGTAAGAATTAACCATGCACAATCAGTGGACAACGGAATATTAAAGGACATACAATACTTTTGAATTATAGTAGCGTACTTGTATACTATTACAACCCCCAGTATTAGTTTTTTTCTCTATTCCATAAATGTATCCTCCATACCATGAATCTGCCCTTTGTTCAAGCGATCATGGAAAACTGAATTCCAAAACTTCATATCTCCGCCGCCTGAATAGACAGAAGCACCAAGAAGTTATTTCTGGGAATATTGTTCTAGCGCAGCCATGCATACCAAAAGCCACTAAAAGTACACTCGACGACTTTTCAGACCGGTTATAAACTACTATATTTGCTGCATCAAAACGAACCTAGCATACGGTCGCCGACACTGGTGAGGCCATAAAATGAAAGCCCACGGGTTTCTGAATCCCATCACAACAAAAATGAAAATAATCATGCAGTTCCAAAATGTAGTCAAATTTTATTCAACTCAAAATATAAAACGATTGAAAAAGTTCAAATATTTATTAACAATTCTTTTTACTGGATAACTTTCAATATCATCACAAATCGTAGGACATCGAATATATCTCGATGAACACCCTATCGATATTTTCCGAGAATCCCTGTGCCGCAGTACTAATATGTAGTATTAGAATCTTTAAAGTGTTTAATACTGTCATTATTCAGCATCAACATTATAAACACGTGGGGCAGTTCCCAATTCCTTATGTTCAACATGTACAGTTCAATTTCCAACACCAAGTGAAAAGTCCTTATTCGTGGTCTCTGAGTAGAGCAACGAAAACACCGAACATGGCTTATTGTCAAAACTTTTCACTTCCTTTCATGCGTCAAAAGAAACACATTTCTGTTAAATTGTACTGCATAATAAAAATGTTAAGAAAGATCCCTCATTACTCCATTAAAATCCGAGAAATCCGAGGTGTAGAACATAGTGCAAAACTTAAGTTACTCCAAATATCCCTGCAGATTCGTTAACCTCAATACATCGAGGGAAGTCATTTGTTTCTGTCGGGTTTGAGCAAATTTGTGATAGACAAATTGCCTTTCTCACCTACGGTCAAAGATTTCTCCCATTGCAGAAGCCCGTAATACCTGCAAAATCACGGATATTATGTTTGCAAATTGCAGTCCAATTGCATTTAGAATCTGTTTATACTAAGCCATGTTCACTGCCCTCCGAGCTGAATCAGACGATTAGTCAGCTTACATATTTTGGAATAAGTTTCACTACGACTTATTCATAGATTCAACTACGAAAGAGATATTTTTGAAGTTTCAAACAGCAATTTATTTTCAGGATAAGAAACTAGCTGCCGCATTTCACTTCTGTTCTACAATTTTACCGCTGAAAGACTTAAGAGTTAGCATTGTTTTCTTTGCAACTGTAACAAGCGCTGGATGACGGCAAGACCTCGGTCTAAGCTATAGAATCCGTCGCAGTAACGAAGTAGGAGAATACAACACTGAATAGCGTACGGTCGGGATGCCAAGCTCAATTTCGCATTTGTTACACGTCAACTTTACTAATGTAATTAACCCGGGATGGAGGGTTCCCCTCCAGCATTTCTACCCAGGGAAGTGGAAGCTACGATAAATCATTCACTCAACCAGAAACGAGACCCTGTCTTCCTTGTACCAACTCCTTTACGACTTTGTGCTATAGGCCCTACACATAATCACTTCATGTTTTAAATGTATACCATCTTCATTGATAGAATCCTCTACAAAACACCTGTTTGCACAGTCACTCCATTCTGATCGATCCCATTATCAATGCGCTGAGTATAGTTTTGTATACTGGTGTTGCAGGTCACCACCATGCTGTATTAATAACAATTTACTTGTACAAGTATCACATTCGTATTGAATGGTGATCACTGATACACTTGACTAGATTCCAGCAAATAAAAACTAAATCCTGTTAATCAAAAAGAATACTGTCAAATAATTTCGTTTATTCTTTGTTAACATCAATGTCTTACACGCAATATTATGACTGAATCATGGTAACAGATATTCAAGGGTATACAGGTCTACACTAAACTGAATGAGTCCCCAAATTGCACATCTTCAGCAGCCAAAGTTAAGCCAATCATACCAATACAACACCATGATATTGTCATATTACCCATCACTGATTGTAATCAAAAGGTACAGATACTTGAAAACCTGTATGTATTGAGATTTACTCAAGAATTGATTTAACTAATGCACGAAATACACATACCTATTCTTTGTGTTATTCTGTATTCATTTTGTACATACACCAGAAATAGAATTAAAATTTTAATCAAAATATGTTCGTTTTTACCTCTACTCAGGAAATGAAATCTTTGTTCCTGCTCAAAGATTCTAAACAAAACCTTGCTACGAAGACCATGGAAGGGCTCATTTTTTTTCTATTTCTTAATGTTTAATTTTTGAAGAGTCCCAATTTGGAAAGTCTACACTAAATAGCAATATCAACACTTTCATTAGCTAAATTATTTTTAAAAAATCAAATCAGAAGCGATCAAATTGATGAAAATTTTGCAACAAAAAATTGCTGTATACATCTAAACTAGTGCAGACCAGAAACCTACGATTTCCCAAAACTTGGAAAATCTTATTCGAATGTTTCAAGATGGCACTTCTACCAGTGGAAACTGACCGGTACACATGTCAAGACCTTTGATGATATTTGTGAAGCATGCTGCAGGATTTCCAACTTCCATAGATCGGATATTATCCACACAATCCCATTCTCTTGCCATAGCACCATTAAACTAGATATGCTGATTTACGTTTTCTGCAACCATGCGATGTTATGAGTTTGTTTTAAAACCAGAACTCGGCATCATAAGAAATTGACAGACTGACACATCAATCTGCAGAAAGTCCTAACATGTTTAATGTTTATTTCCTGTGGAATCGCCCGATATCCAATGGAAGAATGGGGATGGTGTACATAATACTATGTAACCGATCACAGGCTCTGATTTTCACCACCTCTGTTCATTCCACACCTTCTGACGCGACTAAATCAATCAAAAGTTTGTATTTGGTACTTCCAGTTCATCCATTCTGTAACCGCCTGTTTCGTCTTATCTCAGAAGTCCTGAATCCATAACCTGCAACCTGCAATCAATTGTATACATTTAATATCAAAACTCAGTTCATTAAAATTGAATATACTTCTCGATGTCAAGAATTTTATCAATAGAAATGACGATGATGTTGTATCGTATATCTCCCGTTTCATATAACAATTACATATTTGTACTTCAATTGTATGGGACCTGACCATGTTGCACGAATTCGCAATTGTACGAAATAAATACCAAATGAATTTAGTCCAGTCTTAATATAGAATCCTGAATAATGATCATGGATCATAGCCACTGGTTAGATGTCTTCAATGATACTGATTTCAGTGGCACGAGCATACAAAGCCAGGAAATTATAATTTAGATCAGGATTGTTTATGTCATTAACTTCTCTATACAGCAATGTTTTAGAAATTTCTCCTTGCTATCGGTTAAAATCTATTTTAAATTAGTAGTTTCAAAAGTTTATAAAATTTCACGTGGAAGGTATATACACACACACCTTTGTTTTAACTACAATTTAGAATAAGCAACTTATTTTCCATCAAACGTTATCTGATGATGTACAGACTTTTAATACTAAATACTAATTTTTTTTCATTTAATACTAATGGCCTGCTATACTACATCAGTATTAATACATATAGTGCAATACATACCAGCTCGACTTGGAACTCCATTGTATTTGCAAACAGTTGTGTCGCATACATGTGTGACACAACACAATGTATAGCTGTTAATAGATTGAAAAGTTTACAATGTCAGATCTTAAAAAAAAATAGCACAAAAAGTATATGTATATCATTTATCAGTTTTATAAATAGTTGTGAACGCAGGTAGATCTAATTGGTACTTATGCAAAATCTGGTTTCCCTAATTCATTTTAAACGGTCTAAACGGAGAAACATAAGAATGGTATCACGGGATAAGGTAATTTGATAAATTGAAGAATATATTTTAATTCACTGTATTGAAATGTTAGCATAGTGCTGGATGATGAACTTTCAAATGAGAAATAGCACATTGACACATGTGGTTTGGAACATAACTACAAGTTGATACTTCATTACATTATATGTACAAGAAGTTCATGCCAAAACAAATAGCCCAACACCCCCTCTCCCTCAACGCTCAAGGGAATTGAATCAGAAAATTTATAATTGTTTCTTTTTTCAAAAACTAGGCTCTAGGATATCAACTATTACACATACAAGTGTCAGCTGAATCAGGGCACGGTCCAGTGTGCTGTTATTTGCCAATTTATGCTTGATGTCAGTGTATGCTTGACCTGCCAGTCATGTTATATGCAACAAAATGTACTATTTGGTTCGTTTCAACATTACCCATCAGCCGACAGATACATTGCCCTATATAGAAATGACGAGTGGTGTATTTAGTCTGTCCATTTTAATTAGTCATCTACTGTGGAGCTTGTCAATAATCAGCAGTTAAATCCGCACAAATTTTCTTTTTTGTATCCTGCAGAACAAACAGAACTCTACAAAATGACTACCATTTCTCTGTCATATCTATGATATATCACGCTTGAAATAACTTAGTAATTCTCTCCATATAAAACGTGGGTGGTTGGGTGGGTTCAGGTTCCTGTTGCTTCAATGCATTTTGCTGAGAAGCAACAGGAACTTCACAATGTGATGTCTACCACTGTAATATCACTTGTCTTTATTGCACCATGTAGGCGTCTTGTCTGTCTTGTGCGCTGTCCTTAGTGTTTTATAGGGTGGATGGATGGTGTCTGGTTCCATGCTGCTTCAAAGATTTCTTCTTTGAAGTAGCAGGAACACAACTGGGCTGGGTGGTGCTTAGTTGATTCGTCGTGATATAGCTGAAATATTGTTGAAAGCGACGTTAAATTCTATTCACTCACTCCATATAAAACTCCAGTACAGTTGTTTCACGTACCGGGACTCAATTACATAGGGAGAAGTCATAATGTATTCGTGTTGTCTAGTACAAAGGTCAGCAATTCTGTGTAGGGTCATAGGTGTGCATGGGGTGGGATATAGTCAACACTCCAACGGACCGCCTATTATTACTGTATTCGGCATCAATGACCTTTGTGCCAGTGAGCATGAATACATTATTACGTCTCGCTATGTAATTGAGGCGAGGTACGTAAACAACTGTACTGGCGTTTTATATGGAGAGAATTAAAAAGTTAGATCAAGCATGATATGCTATTGATATCACAGAGAGATGTTAGCCATTTTGTAGAGATCATTTTGTTATACACGCTGCAATAATGAAAATTGTTGCATGATTAACCATTGATTTTTGACAAGCTTCGAAGTAGAGGACTAATTAAAATGGACATACTCTTGTAATACTTTAGGAATGTGTGTGCTGTAGTCATAAAATGTCCACTTACCAGAAAAACGGCAAAAATTGCCATCGTATATCTCTACAACCCGGAGAGCCGCCATATTGATTCTCCTTCTGGAAGCCGGAATTTGTAGCCAATACCGAACACCCATTACGGGAAATTCGTGAAGCATGACGGGAGTTGGGAACCGGACTAAACAGAAGCAAGCTCCATTGAAATTGCAACGCATACAAGGGAAGTGGTACCGACATACTGGCAGAGCGATATGACTTCACAGTATAGTGTACTGGTTGACTTCTGCTTGGAATGCATTCCATTAAGGCTGTCCCATTATTTCAAGTGTCTAAAAATGTGGCCTGAAAATTTCGTCAGGAACCATCGCAATCCCTATTGGAAATTTAAATGTCGTCGATTCCCCAGATGACAATTTTATGGAAAGAGATTTCACGTTACATTTCCAAATAATAAAAATTGCAAACTTCAACCGAATGAAACTGAACATAGAAATAGCAACAACAAACATTTGGCTGCAATTATATATTTCTTTCTACCCGAAAAAATCTGGAAATAATAAAATCAATCACCAAGTACAATTTCCTCAACTCAAATTCATGATCAAGTGCCATAATTTTACAACAAGAGAAAATGTCTACTGTGTCACTATAAATCTGCTTCTGTTTATCTGTGCGCCTTCATTATTCTTTATCTCATAATTCAATATGTACACAGAAATTATCAATTTGGCGCCCTTTAGACAAAACTTAGCTCACCACCTGTGTGCATCAAAAATGCATTAAGGACGATTCCCTATCTAAACGGAACATCACCTTTGTGATCTTACAACAAAAGTAGGGGAGATTGCAGTACAGGGGGGCATGGGGCACAGTGGGACAAGCCGTCTAGCTCTTTTGTTAAGAACAAGAGGCACATAACATAACTATCAGCAGAAAGCTATCACCCCCATACAACTTACATATTGATTAAAAGTAAAACCTATTATTGGTAGAAAATGAAGGACACAAAAACTGTTTTTGAGCAGTCCCAGTAATTTTTTAGGACTGAGGGTGATAGTTAGTTATAAGAAGATTCCCGCAATACTTTATTGCTGTTTTATTACTGCTGAGAGGGGATGGACAAAGGTACAATTTAATTATATCGATTTAGTATGTCAGCTGTATATATTAGTTTTTTATCATAAAAAGGAATATATCATGCACGTGGGGCAGAGTGGGATACGTTTGCCGGGGCACACTGGGACAATAATAATCAAATGGTGAAATCTCCTTTCATCCTAAAATGCCATCAAAGTGCATTTTGTTTCCTAGGTGGTAGTATTTGCCAATCCTATCAGATTTGTTGAGTTTTACTAAAACTTTCAAAGTCAAATGCTTTAGTTTGTTTGAAAATCACACAAAATATTTTTCCTCAAATTTGGCTCCTGGAAAATATTTTACGTAGAGCAAAGGCCTAAAATAGCAACTAACTCAACCATCGCTGTTGAATCTTCTGAACTTCTATGAAACATATTAGTATATACTTCTTATAAAATGCATTTTGATTATTGTCCCATCGCACCCCAGTGGGTGTCCCAGATTACCCCATAGTGGGGCAAACTGGGACACATTTTACGTTTTTAAAACAAAATTTTGGAGAAAAGTATAACGGATATTTCAGATTGTTTTGTGTGGCTGTCATAATAAGTAGAAGTTATAACGAGAGTATACAAAGCTACACTACAGCGCAATAATAACAGACATTTTTGCAAAAAAGGTGCAAATGTCACAGTGTACTCCAATCTCCCCTACTATGGATGAGTTCTCCAGGGACTACACCTACCGCCGTAAAAAATAATAGCCCACAGAATAGATTGCAAAAGCTAATTTTAAAAGAAAATGGAAAAATAAAATTTACTGCGATAATGTCTCAATTATGCACAAGCTGCTGCGCATTGCAATAGTATGTATGACTGTCAGACAGAAGAACCGTTTTTCATGATTGCTGTCAACGGTATCAAATGAGAAGTCTCCAAGCAGAGGATCAAAACTGAATATATGCACCAAAAAAAGACAAAACTAAAACGTAATAACACTAGGTGTCACCCTAGGTAAACCGGACAAAAAAAAAATCCGGGTCTTCTATTCCGGGTCCTGTGCGTCCACTAAAGTTTCAGCCTGACCATCCTGTTGGAAAAAAAACAGTATTAGCAAATAAAATCATATTTTACATTCCACAAAGATCATCTTGTGCACTCGTATGCTACAAATCCTGCAAATAAATCAACTTATTTCCAGCAAATGCATCGGAAACAGCTTAAAATACTAATCCAATAGTAAAATCAGTTCACTTTTAATGCTTAGTGTACATATAATTCCGATTTGAGATTTTCTACCTTTTATCATCAAATGTATACTCTAATATTCACTAATTCCACAAAGTAAAAGCCCTCCTTTGCATCTAAACGGATCATTAAACATAAAAAAAATATAACCGAAAAAAAATGATTTTTGCAAAGTCCGTATATTTCCTTGATTACTACAAGATGAAGTCTAGAAAAAGCTCAAATACACTTACATTAGAATATCCGTTCAGTTGGGTAAATGCTTAATAAAATCAATAGTTTACATTCTGAAAATGTATACAATCGATCGCATAATGTTTTAACTAACAACTTCGTGGTATCGAATAGACCATGAGCCTCTTCAGTAAATGTTTGCCAGATCATCAGCTACGACATATTCTGCATCGCCTCATGGGTTTGATGGAAACGTTTATGGCTGCTCAGATGAATATCTTTCCGTTTATGGTAGGCCATGGTGGACACCTATCTATTATGTATGCGTATATATTCGAATATGCATATTAAATCCAATATATGTCCATATATATTCACAGCCAGTCACAGAGCAGTTTTATATATACGTATTAAATTAAATTTGTATGCAGATAAAATCATTTTATATACATATTCAGATTTCATTTCTACATATAAAGGAGTTTTCTACATACCGGTACTAATTTCGATTTAATCTCCATACCAATTCACATTTATGTCAAACACAAATCAACCAATAGAATCACAGAAATTATGTACGACATAAATACCTTCTCTTTCCAGCATAACTTCACTTCTGGCGTGCCTGTTCTTGGGAGTTAGATATATCAAATTATTGCATCGAAAAACAATAGAAAACAAGAATGACTATAAGCCTTCTATTTCATATGATACAGGCACACCGACGACCACAGACGAGTTGGACAAGACCTGAAACAGAAGACGGATGACGACTACAAGAATACCAACAGCGCCTTGAGTGACAACGCCGCATAGCAAGAACACCCAGAATACTCGACCCTAGACCACACCGGACATGCTACCCCTTAGATGTTACCGAACTGACGCCTCAACACAAAATATGGTCCTTTGACTTTCGCGCAATATAGGACGTAGACTTGTCGTTCTGTACCCCACTACACACTCCAAGCAACTGTTACACGCACAGATTTCTGGAAGGACCTACCCTGTTCCCAAAGGCGTCGTTAGGGAAGTCGTCTCGAAGAATCCTGAAGACGACCTGGTTCTCCCAGCTTTTTCTGGACGGCTTTGTGCGTACTTCGGGGTACCGAGACAAAGAAATCATCCACGCGATTAGAACAAATATTTTCCAGTATAAAAACCAATAACAGACTTTACGACTTGTACATAGCGAATCTTCTCTACTAGTATTTATATTTCCTCATTGTTATTCATTATTTCATTATTTATTTTAATATCTAGCACTGCAAAAGATCTTAAATTAACTAAGAAATGTACCGTGAAATTTAAATAATACATCAGTTGATGGGCCGCGAAATCCGTATGGGAAGCGGCCGTTGAACTACAATTTCAATCAAAATCAATCAGAACTTCACTTCGGTGACCAGAAAGACAAGCCCTCATAGTCGGTGGGCGATTTGTAAACAACTCGCTGACGGTTATGATACACACCGTGTCATTGACCTTTATTTGTTGACATTCGGGACCAGATTTTATATGTCCGATATCCGCTTACCGGTTTTGTAATTGCAAAGAGTCGCGATAATTTACCCTGTGCAAAGATTATAGCCATATTGAGATTGTAGTCTCTTCGCAACCCCTTTTACATTGCATTGTCAATGCACGTTTTAAATGTGCCTATCTTCCGAGTCGTATCTTTGTATATCTTCCTCTGACGAAACTTCGTAAGCCATAGCAATTTTACATCCAAAATTGTTGAATTAATTGAAATACTCATTCGTAGAATATACCGAGTCACACACTTCGAAGTGTGGACCTTTACCCTTTCACGTCCAAAGCAGCGTTTTAATTACGATCTATCAGCAATTTTGAATACAAACAACTAATGGTATTGTAACGTGTGCCGGGCCGGTCAATGAACGGGACGCAGCTGAGCTAGGTCTCGTTAAATGGTAGCGTACAAGCTGTCAGGCCGCGGTCCCTACCGACACTAGTTCTTGCCAACTAGAGATTCACTTCGACCTGTCACCTTGTCTGGATCGAGAAAGTATGAGAGTGTAGAGACAACCAAGGCAGATATAGGGTCAAATAATATGCAGTAATATTCAATTAAATGTACAGGATGATCGCGGTTCAACTATGTAAATATGTACAGTGTTAATATAAAGTGCCGTGTAAAAGGCGGCCTGGCTGCTGGCCCTTTCCACACGGTAGATAATCGTAGGGACGGCCTGGCTGCTGGCCCCTCTCTGGCTATGGAATGTCGTTGGAGCGAGGCTATGGATATAGCGGTTCTCCTCCCTCTAAGGTGGGTATGTCGTCCCCAGAAAGCGTCGTGGCTTCCTACCGTGGATATGACAGTCTTCCCCTTACAGGTACGTCTGGTCCCAGAGATTGCTCCGTCTTCCCACCGTGGATACGTCTGCTTCTCCTTGTGAGAAATCCCCTCTACAGGGAGGTTCGTGTTCCCACCGTGGATATGTCCGTTCTTCCACAGCTGTAACCTGTCTTGCGAGGATGCTTCCGTATCATCTTCCCTTCAAGGTAAGTATATCTTCCCCCAGAAAGTCCCCTGAATGTGTCCTGTCTTCTCACCGTGGATATGCCCGTCTTCCCCTCGCAGGTACGTATTTTCCTAGAGATAGACTCGTCTTCCCGCCGTGGATACGTCTGTTGACCTTGTAGGTACCTATTCCCTTCTACAGGTCGGTTCGTCTTCCCACCGTGGATATGTCTGCTTCTTCTTGTAAGAATTCCACTCTACAGTTAGGTTCGTCTCCCCTCCGTGGATACATCTGTCTTCACCTGGTTTGTACGTATCGGCAATGCAACTTCTTCCGTGTGATTATTATCTCACCCTAGGTTAGTCTAATAACCGTGATCTTGGCTGACTTCTATCCAGGCGTAGTCTGGCTTGCGAGGATCCTCTCCTCAGGATGTATCCGGCTAGATGATGTGGTCTAATATAACGTCCCTGGCAGCGAATCTGTCTGTAACAGTTTTGAGATGCTGCTTCGGTGGCGTGCTCGTAGGCACCGTAAACGGCCCAGACTGAGGTACTCACGACGACCGATAAAACAGACCTTCTTCCGATAGACTTCCTTCAACGTCTCCGATCACATCAAATCGCCATGCTTCCTCTCACAGGTTGGTACCAGTTTTCTGTCACCCGTTTCACGGCGAGAACGCTCTCAGACAGCGTTATGCCTCTCCGCCGTCAACACTTCAGGGCCCCCAACACATAAGCTGGCTTGTGAGAGTGACTTCTTCCTTCGAACTCCAATCAGGTAGGTACAGTTGGATCCTAGGTATCGCCAGTGCGGTATAGTGCTTCCATGTATCAGCAGCCCAATTCCATATCCCTTGGAATATTACCGCTCGCCCCAACGCATCCCAGCATTCGCCGACCACACTGCTGCTCGATACCCTTCACTAATACAACAGACACTGGACTTCCTATGTTCCCTCTTCTTCGTACAGGCACCGTCCATCGATTACACGTCTCCGCATGCAATACACTGTTCAGTCTATTAGCCCAATAGAAGAGTAGCTGTTACCTGGTTGCAGTTCAGATCCGAAGTGATTTTCATGTCTGATCTCCGTCTTTCATACACATCAGGCCACGTACATGTAACGTCTAGTTGCCAGTATGATCAATCACACTTTCCCGCAGCGCCATCTGCACTATCCAGTCAAGACAACTCACATCATTGTACAGTTTAGGAACGATAACTCCAACCGTTATCACGGAGCAGACCTTGTGGGGAATTCCCGACTTCTAGTTTCACTTTCGTTATCGCTAATTATATCGCTGTATACAGTTTGCACAGTTTTCTTTGTTAACGGGAACATTAGATAGCCTTCTCCGTTGATATCACAGACCAAGAATGGACACTAATACTGGACCGTAAGTTCATTCAGTTATATACCCGTTGTATATCCGTATTTTATGCTGAGCGTTGTGGCTTCATGTAGACCCCTATTTCCGTTCATTTCCGGGTTAGCGTGCACACTTCGTTTCAGACTTGCGCTTCGGTTCGGGCTTGTGTTTAGTCCTGATTTAACGTTTAGGGGATACCAATATTCGTTACACCACCCACGCCTTCGAAATATCGGCGCCCTCGCCGATGCTCGGTCACGCTGTGTGTAGTTCAATAAACAATCACATGTGGGGTTCCGGGGTCAGTATCGTCCTCCCCAGCCCATCCTCCCAGAGTTCCGGGGACATGGCGGCGTCCTCACTGTGGCCCACAGGAACCGTCAAGCCCCAGTCCATCTCTGTACTTCGCTCATTACGTTTCAATATTCTTGATTGGTGTTGATTGGTGGGCCATGTACAATTAACCATCAGACGCAGTTACATCCCTCATACCGCTGTCCTCCATCTTCTTGCCTTTGGCTAAGGACTCCTCTTCTGTGGGCCTCCTGGTTCGTGTTCCACTGCTCATGGTTACTGGTGATCTGCGCCAAAGAATCCTCTTCGCCGTAGTAAGCAGAGTTATGTGCACCTGAATCAGTGATGGACGTATCACCGGTCGATGGAAGCATAGTCCACATTCCGTTGCCTTCATCTGTTTCGCTGTTGATGAACAAGGGCTGGCCAGTGGATATCGTGCTTCTTTCTTCCTGATCAGTCCCCACCGGAGTAGTCCAGAAATCGACTGAAGCATCGTCTTTCCATCGTTCCCTTGGTCCTGCTGCAGATGGAGACTGTTGTTCAACATCGATCAAGGCTGCTGTATCTCCATCACACACTCTCACTGGCAGGCCCGATTGGTTGGGTGTGGATTCCGCTTTCGGTCTTCCCCGGGCAAGCTGTCTTTCCATCTTCACCCTCCTGTGAACCTCGGATGTTGGCAAATCCCACCGCTGCCACCACTTTTGTGTAACGTGTGCCGGGCCGGTCAATGAACGGGACGCAGCTGAGCTAGGTCTCGTTAAATGGTAGCGTACAAGCTGTCAGGCCGCGGTCCCTACCGACACTAGTTCTTGCCAACTAGAGATTCACTTCGACCTGTCACCTTGTCTGGATCGAGAAAGTATGAGAGTGTAGAGACAACCAAGGCAGATATAGGGTCAAATAATATGCAGTAATATTCAATTAAATGTACAGGATGATCGCGGTTCAACTATGTAAATATGTAGTGTTAATATAAAGTGCCGTGTAAAAGGCGGCCTGGCTGCTGGCCCTTTAAACACGGTAGGTAATCGTAGGGACGGCCTGGCTGCTGGCCCCTCTCTGGCTATGGAATGTCGTTGGAGCGAGGCTATGGATATAGCGGTTCTCCTCCCTCTAAGGTGGGTATGTCGTCCCCAGAAAGCGTCGTGGCTTCCCACCGTGTATATGAGTCTTCCCCTTACAGGTACGTCTGGTCCCAGAGATTGCTCCGTCTTCCCACCGTGGATACGTCTGCTTCTCCTTGTGAGAAATCCCCTCTACAGGGAGGTTCGTGTTCCCACCGTGGATATGTCCGTTCTTCCACAGCTGTAACCTGTCTTGCGAGGATGCTTCCGTATCATCTTCCCTTCAAGGTAAGTATATCTTCCCCCAGAAAGTCCCCTGAATGTGTCCTGTCTTCTCACCGTGGATATGCCCGTCTTCCCCTCGCAGGTACGTATTTTCCTAGAGATAGACTCGTCTTCCCGCCGTGGATACGTCTGTTGACCTTGTAGGTACCTATTCCCTTCTACAGGTCGGTTCGTCTTCCCACCGTGGATACGTCTGCTTCTTCTTGTAAGAATTCCACTCTACAGTTAGGTTCGTCTCCCCTCCGTGGATACATCTGTCTTCACCTGGTTTGTACGTATCGGCAATCCCACTTCTTCCGTGTGATTATTATCTCACCCTAGGTTAGTCTAATAACCGTGATCTTGGCCGACTTCTATCCAGGCGTAGTCTGGCTTGCGAGGATCCTCTCCTCAGGATGTATCCGGCTAGATGATGTGGTCTAATATAACGTCTCTGGCAGCGAATCTGTCTGTAACAGTTTTGAGATGCTGCTTCGGTGGCGTGCTCGTAGGCACCGTAAACGGCCCAGACTGAGGTACTCACGACGACCGATAAAACAGACCTTCTTCCGATAGACTTCCTTCAACGTCTCAGATCACATCAAATCGCCATGCTTCCTCTCACAGGTTGGTACCAGTTTTCTGTCACCCGTTTCACGGCGAGAACGCTCTCAGACAGCGTTATGCCTCTCCGCCGTCAACACTTCAGGGCCCCCAACACATAAGCTGGCTTGTGAGAGTGACTTCTTCCTTCGAACTCCAATCAGGTAGGTACAGTTGGATCCTAGGTATCGCCAGTGCGGTATAGTGCTTCCATGTATCAGCAGCCCAATTCCATATCCCTTGGAATATTACCGGTCGCCCCAACGCATCCCAGCATTCGCCGACCACACTGCTGCTCGATACCCTTCACTAATACAACAGACACTGGACTTCCTATGTTCCCTCTTCTTCGTACAGGCACCGTCCATCGATTACACGTCTCCGCATGCAATACACTGTTCAGTCTATTAGCCCAATAGAAGAGTAGCTGTTACCTGGTTGCAGTTCAGATCCGAAGTGATTTTCATGTCTGATCTCCGTCTTTTATACACATCAGGCCACGTACATGTAACGTCTAGTTGCCAGTATGATCAATCACACTTTCCCGCAGCGCCATCTGCACTATCCAGTCAAAGACAACTCACATCATTGTACAGTTTAGGAACGATAACTCCAACCGTTATCACGGAGCAGACCTTGTGGGGAATTCCCGACTTCTAGTTTCACTTTCGTTACCGCTAATTATATCGCTGTATACAGTTTGCACAGTTTTCTTTGTTAACGGGAACATTAGATAGCCTTCTCCGTTGATATCACAGACCAAGAATGGACACTAATACTGGACGGTAAGTTCATTCAGTTATATACCCGTTGTATATCCGTATTTTATGCTGAGCGTTGTGGCTTCATGTAGACCCCTATTTCCGTTCATTTCCGGGTTAGCGTGCACACTTCGTTTCAGACTTGCGCTTCGGTTCGGGCTTGTGTTTAGTCCTGATTTAACGTTTAGGGGATACCAATATTCGTTACAGTATAACCTGGAACACTAGTAGGCCTACTTATACATTCCTTTACGCCCTCGCTAACAGTTTTCCAATTATATATATATGATGTCTGTTTACGGTTTAAACAAAGTTGTCGAGCTAAGCTCAAAACAAATATTATATATTTTGTACTTAAATGCCCAAATCTCAAACTGAATGTAGCTTTTTGATAAGATGTAATTGCATTCAGGTACGTTGGTTATTTATTGAATAAATTTTTCAATGAATAAATAAAACCATTGTAGTAATACTAATGTTGAACTCTGTTTCATAAATCTCAACACGATGAAACATCTAAGAACCGACCACATCAATGGCACGGTGTGTACCATAAGCCGGCCAGTTGCAAACAAATCACCCACTGACTATGATGGCTTGTCTTTCTGGACACGGAAGTGAAATTATGGCAGGAAGACAAGCTATTTATGTCGCACATAATTCCTGTAATTCTACTGGTTGATTTATGCAAGACAAATGATTAATGTCCGACATAAATGCAAAATGGTATGGATATTAAATCGAAATTACTATGTAGAAAACTTCTTTAAATGTGACGATTAAATCTGAATTAATATGTATATAAAATGATTTGATCTGCATACAAAAACATTTAATACGCATATATAAAACTGCTCTGTGATTGGCTGTATATATTCGAATATATACGCATACATAAGAGATATTTGTCCACCACGGTCTACTATACTACCAGTTTTCTGAAACTCCTTCATTTATTATCCACAGTATCCCATAAAAATTGAAATAGCTTTCACATATGAACAGACCTCATTCACACAATCTGATATCATTCTGACAACGTATAAATGTCATTTGAAAATGCATTTCAGATTTACAATGATTAAAATCCGGTACTGAATATCAGATTTTCAATCACTTTGATCAGACTGAACTTCACTCAATTTTATGAGACTGAATATAAAAAAATATATATGCCGGAATGCAAAAATGTATAGCAAAACACTTGAATTTACAAAAATAATAATTCGCCGTCTTCTTACATATGAAAACATGCATTTGTGCATATGAAAGCAATTGTCATCTCAATGCGGTTCGTTAAAATTTCTTTTCGTATCAATATTACAATCCAAAAAAAAAATAAAATCATTTATTTCTAAAAAATACTATCCTCACCTTGCCATAACAAAGCAAAAAATATCAAACCATCTATACATGTTACATAACTCATTTTTATACAATTCTACATTTTAGTTCCCTATCCTAATTCTAGCGTACTTCCACATGTATATGCTCTTTCTACAGGGACTTTCAGCCCTGAAACTGAAAAGATTTCAGAGCTTTTCAGATTGCCAACTCATGTGCAAATAGTCCAGTTTACATAAGTTGAACCTATATAGTTTGCTTTATTTTATAGTAAATCTTTCATGGCTGCTTCTACCTTTGGCAAATTAGTCTTCTTAATTTTTGGTTTCTTCTGTTTTCCCGACGTTCCTTTGCACGGCCTTTGCAGACTAGTATCCACTTCTGGTCCAACATCGGCATGTACCAAACCCTCACCAATCCCAAAAAGTGGATTGTTCTTAAATATAGCAAGAAAATGTTCAATTTCATTACAAATAACCTTGAGTAACAAATCTGCAACTACCTAAGATTTTTTATCCAAAAATGTACAAATAAAATCGTACTTTCAACCGTAATGTGTAAAATAACACCAACGAACAACCAAAATAGAAAAAAATACCGACTAATTCCCTGAATATATTAAAGTATTAGTAAGACACTATGATATATGCCATATATATACACACACAGAAAATATACCCGAAAGGTTATTTCAATACAGATATTGTTCAGCTTAAATAGTTTAGTGTAGCCAGAACGTCTTAAATACACCTTAAACTACATTATTTTGCCTTAGCTTATTGTGATGGAAATTCTAAACAAATTTATACTGTAAGTTTGTTACTTCACTAAATTCTTCATCCTCCATATTGCCAAGAAATTCGGGTTGGACGTCCTGAAATAAAACAAATTTTATACATATTAAACCTATAAAGCACCATCTTATTGTAATTTAAATAGAAAAACATTACGAAAAGCACAATAATGAAAGTCAAAGTACAAAAAAACACTACGAAAAGCACAATAATGAAAGTCAAAGTACAAAGAACCTAACTGTCTGGATGTAGCCAACAAGTTTCACCACTTATTCACATTTTTACTCCTTTACTAAGTTCAATGTATATAGATTAACATCATTCAATATGAATTTCTCAACTTCAACCATAGAAAGTCCTTTTTCTGCACAATGTACGCTACTCTTCTTTATCATTAGAAAAGTGAAGTCTAGTTCTATTACGATTCCTCGCACTGTCAATTTAGTATACAGGATGTTCCAGAAGTCTTGGTCACATTTTGACATTGAATATATTGAAAACTATTGAGGATATACAAATGCATATGGCAACATCATTAGCATTACACAAAACTTAATGACTTTCATTTTCAAATGGTACCAGTTTCATCTTACTACCATTCATGGCTCAGCAGATACGAGGATTTGAAATGTGACCAAGACTTCTGGAACACCCTGTAATACAAATATGGTTTATAAAATTTCTATATTCAAACTGTACTGTTTTTCTTGCTACAATTTACTACTTTAATTACCACCACAAATTCCTTTCCCATAATGTTTTACCTTGAAATTGTATTAGGTGATACGAATTTAAAAAAATTATCCAAAACAGTCAAATTTTGTACAATATTTTAAAATTAAATACTACATCGAATGTATACATATACATTTCGGCGCGTCTTTTATTGAAACTTACTGTAGCTTCAGTCCTTAAGTAAACTCTATATAAAGGTTCGTTTATTGAAAACGCATTTTGTTTTTCAACCACAACACTGAATCACAGGAGATGTAATAAATCCTCAAATTAACCCGAGTGATAAAGCATCAAAGGGCGATATCGCAAATTATTCCTTTCAATGGTAAACATTTTACAAAATGATAAACTCTTGCTGCAGATCTAAAAAGTTAACCAAGTTTCAAAACATAACCTTCTAATCAACCGTCAATTATAGTTGAACAGAATATGGAATAAGTGTTTCAACTAATGAAGAGCCCCATCTACAAAATCGCGTGGTTGTATATGGGAAAACTGTAGCTCACATATCCATGTTTAATTTACATTTAAGAAATTTTACATTGCCAATCCCTTTTTCAATCTAGACTTTCAATTTCAGCAAAAATAATTCAAATCACGTAAAACATCTTTAATATTCTTCATTGGTATAGCCCTCCTTCGTCTGAACTCTTGTACACATCATATTCTTCCCTTAAGCTATACATTGACTGGAATAGTTCATCAAACAGTACCTCATTAAACCCTGGATTCTACATAGCAACAAACGTACAACAAAACAAATCTCTGCTTGCCAGAGGTTACCAATTATCACAACATTAGATTGTTTCATCCTTCTGGGGGTAGGACCATTAAAAAATTAGTCCCGATCCGTTAACCCCTTTAGACAGCCTCTGCCCGGGAAGTTAATTGTTTTCTATATTTTCCAGTCTCCGTTGAGAGGAATAATTGAAAGCTAGTGGTAGGTGATTGAAGTAAGATATGTTTGCTTTCGCTGTGACTTTGATTTTAACTCTAGACGTAATAAGGTGTTGCTGAGTGGAACTATTTGGATGCCTGTCCACCGCTTTATGAAAGCAGATAGAGAAAAGCCCAATTTATGACGTCATTTGTACCAGCGCGCATAATACAACATTTCGATGGGTGACCCCCGTCAAGAAGTCTGTCCGGTTGCAGCACTTGAATTTAAGTACTTCTTGCCGAAATATGAAAGTCGAAACTTAAAGAATTGAGGAGATGCAATTACGTTATCAGTTTTTCAATTTCCCGCCAATGCAAATTGTTTTAGTGGTCCGAACCCTAATAGGGTTGCGTTTTCCACTGCTGTTGAGATCACTTGGTGTTAATAAATGGACAATGGATAAGGCAGACGACGAAAAGTTAGGCGTTTTTGGTTGAACTATGAAGAGCAGAAACGGCGTGGGGCTTTGTCTTTAGAACATTTGATGCTATTTTTTGTGTGATTTGGTTACTAACTATTTGCGGTTGTTTTTTTTTATTTTACAGTTCTTCGCTATATATATCGCTCGCTATAATATGCTATTGAGGTATGCTTCAAAGATAAGCCTCATGAATCCCTGTAATTACTCGAGGAATGAGATTCCGAGAACTGTCCTCTGAAAACGCCAAAATTATCAGAAATTATGGTACATTTCCCAATAGGGGTAGTGTTCTTGAAACCCCAATTCAGCCCCTGTTGAAGCGGCTCTATTCATCACTCCTCTAATCAGCCACGTAATGTTGAGTGATGACAAGGGACTAACCGTGCTCCACCCGCAACATGGAGGCTATGTTGAATAGTTTTAACGAGACACATCAATTGTTTCATATTTTGCATGAATTTGAAGGAAACTACAGATTACAACACATATAAGGGAAGTGGGAAGAGGTGCCGACATACTGACTGCGTCACATGACTTCACAGAATAGTCTTCTGGTAAGCACATACCAAGAATCTAACGATTCATGATATGTGTTGTATTTCAACATGTTCATGTGGCAACTTGGATGATATGACCACACGGCCCCTAGCACCGGCATAAGCGGTATTAGATACAAATCTAGAGAGCTATGATGGGAATGCTCTGACAACTCGTATACTGGTAATTGGTGAGCTGTTTCGCTGTGACAACTCTAACATTGGAGATTGGTGAGCTGTATCGTCGTCAGATGTAAATGACGGCATTTAACACAAAAGACTAGTCTGTAAGGCCCGATGTCGACCCAGCATCAACTTCCCACAAATGCCAACATATATCAAAGACCAAAAGGTCTGTACAGGGGGCGGGCCTCGGGGACGAAACGCACATCATATTTAGATCTATATCTCTAAAAATGAAGCCGGTATTCTCTCTCGTCGACTTTATGACTAAAGAGATGGTTACAATTTCCACATAGTTAACTTTTCCTTTCTGCACAGTAAAAGGGGCCGTATGAACCCATGTAATTCTAGATTCTCATGGTGTTCATATGAACAGTCACAATCAAAACGTGACATACATATTCTCTAGATGACGACTTTACATCGTTTATTATGGATTACGAATACTGATCAGCGATACGGATTTTATATTTTTAGAACATCATGATGTCTTGTCGGCATCATTGAAACTGTTGACCGCTTCTCTATTGCAGGAACTAGCCTATGTTTATGTATACTATGATTGTCCTTTTGAATTTGGTGCCAATACCGTTACATAGAATAGTTTTTTGGATTATGGACGCGGATATTCTCTAATGGAGGACAGCTGAATTATGAAGGACTCACTAGACGCTTGTAATTAATGGGCATTTAGTCCTATTTAATCAAGTTGCAGAACAAGAGATAATAGCCGGAGTTGTTAGGGATTGCCTAAAGTTATTTTTTCTGTGATAATAAAGTGTTTAGCTTGAATAGATACGTTAGTTCTCGGCTAATAGCGAACGAAAATGACGGGTAACCCTTTATTCGTATGCTTGGGTGGCGGGGTGGAGTCATAATTCCTTGTATAACTGGAACGCGATCTTCTTCAGCTGCAACTTCTGTGATCTTATTTGACCAGAAACAGTTTTCCCGTAAAAACAGTTCCAAATTTGACAGTTTCACGATTTTGCTTTTTGATAAAACCACATTAATCTTAAAAATCGCTCAAAATAAGCGGTTTTAGAGGGTACCATTGTAAAAAAAAAAAAAAATAGAAAAAAAATCAGCGTAATTCACGACAAAGGCTATACAAATGGTTTTAGGCGTTGAAATGTGGGCAAATGGGAGGATCTTTTTAATTACTGTTTGGAGCTCTGGTGATGTTTGTTCGAGTCTTACATGTTAACATCGTGGACCCATGAATTTGCCTAAGGAAGTGGAAATGTGTTGTATTTAGGTTGTTTTACATCGATTCGAAGCTCCATCATTCGTCAACCGCTCAACGAATTTCACTGAAATTTGTCAGATTCGCTGGCAAGTGAACAAGGAGTACCCATGCGTAGATCGAAGATGATGGAGCTAACTTATCTTCCCTCTCAGGGGTCGAACCACTAAGAAAAAAATAGTCCCGATCCGTTAAACCTTTGAAAAATCTCTGCCAGAGAAATGAATTGTTTTCTACATTTTTTGCAGTCTCTGTTGCGAGGAATAATTGGCGGTCAGTGGTACATGATTGGAGTATGTTACGTGTTCGGTTTCGCCGTTTCACTTGCATTTTAACTCAACGCCTAATAAGGTGCTGCTAAGTGGGACTAAAAAAAAAAAAATAGAAAAAAAATCAGCGTAATTCACGACAAAGGCTATATAAATGGTTTTAGGCGTTGAAATGTGGGCAAATGGGAGGATCTTTTTAATTACTGTTTGGAGCTCTGGTGATGTTTGTTCGAGTCTTACATGTTAACATCGTGGACCCATGAATTTGCCTAAGGAAGTGAAAATGTGTTGTATTTGGGTTGTTTTACATCGATTCGAAGCTCCATCATTCGTCAACCGCTCAACGAATCTCACTGAAATTTGTCAGATTCGCTGGCAAGTGAACAAGGAGTACCCATGCGTAGATCGAAGATGATGGAGCTAACTTATCTTCCCTCTCAGGGGTCGAACCACTAAGAAAAAAATAGTCCCGATCCGTTAAACCTTTGAAAAATCTCTGCCAGAGAAATGAATTGTTTTCTACATTTTTTGCAGTCTCTGTTGCGAGGAATAATTGGCGGTCAGTGGTACGTGATTGGAGTATGTTACGTGTTCGGTTTCGCCGTTTCACTTGCATTTTAACTCAACGCCTAATAAGGTGCTGCTAAGTGGGACTATTTGGGTGCCTGCGCACCACTTTCTGAAAGCATAGAAAAAAACCAATATTATGACGTCATTTGTTTGAGCGTGCATAACTTAAAATTTCGATGGGCGACCCCCGTCAAGAAGCCTGTCCGGTTATAGCCGTTGAATTAAAGTACTTCTTGCCGAAATATGGAAGTCGAGAATTAATGAATCGAGAAGATGCAATTACGTTAGCAATTTTCAACATTGCTACCAATGTAAATTCTTTTACAGTCCGAAACCTACTGTCAGACATAACCGCTGATCGCACTGCAGTTAAATTCCCGTTATGCAGCTTTTGTAGGCATTGGTCTCCCACAATCGACACCGTCCGCTTGCAAACGGAACCAATCCGCTCAGCATCATTGCTAAATGAAACTTGTGTATTCTTGATTAACAATTTGGTTTAAAAAAAATGTACTGGATGTATTCTCCACCTGTCGTATACAGTTATATACTACCTTTCTCACGTCACTGTGGCCTTGAGCAATGTGATACACCCATATGATACAAAACCTGTATCACACACATTTTGCTAACTATATTTTTGGTTACTTACCCACATTATTTTGATGAGACAAATAACACTAGTCATTTATTTGATTTTTATAACCCTCATTTGATAAAACCCACATGAAACTCGCTAAATCTCGTTCTATATGGGTTTTAGCAAACTCTTAGTGATAATCTATATGTATCACTCCCACCTCTCCCTTTTTGACATTGCGTTTTACGCGGTCTCATTACCTAACTACGACAGACATCCGAACTCCAAACGAGACTTCATTATTCAAGTCCCGTCATAAGACAGAAATACTCAGACCACCTTTAAACCTCACTTACTCGCTATCTTAAAAATCTTACGTTATTACCAACAGTTATTTCCCCTTTCAATGTACAAACAGAAACTTTAGTGAATTTCCCAATGAATAAACGAAATGAAAAACAACTTTCTTTGAAGAGAGTATACCCATAACATCTTTTACGATATATATTGCAAATTAAATTGCAACGAAGATCCATTCCTGTGATTTTACCCAGCGCTTAAACAGCCCATATTTCCACATTTGTTATCGTATTACCGTATCAATCTTGACAATCTTCCCATTGGTAAACTCAATAATAATCTTCGCTGGCAACATTGCCTCTAAATCGTCATACTCCATTGGCAATGCAGAGCATGGAACTTTCGTGTACAGCTTGTCGCATGTCAGTAGCTCAATATCACCTCTAAAGAATACAATTAGTACAAAAAATAAGAACAAGTACAAATTATAGTAATCTCCACTGCTTAACTGAATACTACCGTTTCCTTCCCTACACCATTAAAGATAAATATTTTAGACCAAATTGATATTCACATCCTCTTCATTTATGTCGTTCCTAGTCAACATAATTCATTGAATATGGATATTTTCTTCGTGACTTTTCAACATTGAAACCCGCAAGCAATATACTCTTAAAATTCTTACTGTAATCACTTTAAATTTTCTTTTTTTACCCTTCAAAAATTATTTCAAACTTACAAAAGAACTACATTATTCCACTAATAACTAATACTTCGCTTCACAAAATTATTGCATATTTAACTATGAAGTATTAAAAAACATACTCTTCCGATTTGTCCATCGCATCAAGTTGAGTCAACACGTTAGAATTAATATCTTCTATCTGTGAAAAAAAAGTAATATCTATTCATAGTACAAATGCATCTGTATTGTAAATATAAATTACCGCCATCAGTCAGTATTGTTTATGTTTTATCAGTACATGGTCTTTCCCTTCTCTTCAAATCGAACATTTCAATGCTTGTATTATGGAATATTTAGTACTAATCTTACTACTTCACCACACCACCCATTTCCCTTTGTTATTTGTCCTACCACGAATTTTACTGATGGTTCTTCCCTTCGTAATTCGCGGGTAGTTTGGTGGGTTCAGGGTCCCTGTTACTTAAATGCATTTTGCTGAGAAGCAAAAGGAACTTGACAATGTTAGGTCCAGCACCGTCATATCACTCGTCTACATTGCACCATTTACAATAGCAAACATTTCTCCGAAACCTTTACTTTCAATCTATTTATGACAATGAAAGACTCCAGCAGTTTCTTTTCATTAGAGCATTTTCGCAACGCAATTACACCAGGACTCTTCAATATTTGTATTAAAGACCACCCAAGCCGCTCCTGGGGACCATATAGCCTTATCATTCAAAATGTCCACATCAACATGCAGCTACAGTAAAAGCAAAGCCAAAATACAGATGACAAGAACCTATTATCATTCTCCTCATATTTACATGCCGTGCTGTATTTAGGCCTTGGAAAATTATACGATTTTTCGCCTGTATGCCATCAGGTTTTAACACAACCCTTCATATATTGCATTTACTGCAGCAATTGTACCCATTCTCCTGCGATACTCTCTGAAATGAAGTTTCAAAATTTTAATTTGAGGATTTCAGTTCTATGTTTAGCATAAATATCGATTGCTGTTAAGGCACGCCATTAAACCTTTATTATATTTTTCATGTCTTATTGAGAAAAACATGTAAATATGCACTTTATTTTGGAAGCAACTAATTTTGTCCCTATCGTCCAGCTCGTCCTTATGCATCAAACTTTTGTTCTACAAAACAACTTGATGCCAAAGGTGACATACCCTACAGACATGTATACAAATAACTTTTCTACAAAATTACAATCCCCATCACGACCTTATCGACAATCTAAGTTCATCAATAGTATCAGTGTTAAAAAACTGACAGATGTCAATTTCGAAAGCCATAAAGCATTCTTTACTCCAACAAAAAACAAGAGCTATCATTCAAAGAATATTTCTTTCTTTATAGAATTGCTTGAATTTCTCATTAAAAAAATGTCAAAATTTCTCAATATATCAACACAATAGCATATAGCTATTCAAATGGCTACTAATTATGCACCCCTATTGGCTAAAAATAACTGTACTCGTGAATACGATTATAAACCGGCACTTTTAAAAAACGACCTATTCTTATCAACCAAACGCAATACAAACGATGTTCTCGCTGTGAATAATCGCTATACAAATGAAACAAGGATATTTATGCAGTTTCACTGCATTTGAAGCAAACTGCAAAAAGCCGTACAAACATATCTTTTCACATCAACATCTCTAAAAATAAGGCAAGCATTCTCTCCTCGAAATTTTGAAAAAATTACAATTTCCACATCATAGCCTTTCCCTTTTTCCACAGTAATATTACAAAGCCATCTGCTTATAGCGTATGCATATCACGCCTAACAGCAGTTGCTAGATCATATGTTAAATATAATCATTTTAATGATCGTCACATTGTTGCACAAATTATAAAAAAAAGTTATACCATCAAGTACCTCCACACAAAGATTCTGAAATTTGGCAATACATATGGCATACTCATAGCAAAATACGAACGTTGCGTGCAAGATGCAATGCATTACGTTTTCCTAACTGCTCACTAACTCCGCTTAACGTGACGATACGGGTCATGACCCATATATTAAGATTCTCGTGCTGCTCATGAGTCCCAATCAAAGCATAACTGAAACTGCATTATGTACATGACCACTTTACAAGTAACATTTTGGATAAAAATACTAATCAGCTATACGGATTTTTGTTTTTGCAACATTATTTTGTTTTTCCGGCTTCATTCCAAACGGTTAACCGCTTCTTTTGCAGGAAACTAGCATAGGTTTATGTTTACTATAATTGTCTTTTTGAACTTTCCGCCAATACTCTTATATGGAATAAGTCCTTTTCTTGCAGAAAACTAGAATATATTTATGTGTCCCGACGCAAAGGAAAAGAAGCCTTTCGCACCTATCCATGTTTTCTTTAATAAAGTGCATTGCTATTATACTATGATTGTCTTCTTCAAATTCATGTTAATGCCGTTATATCCGATGTCTAGCAATTGTTTACACGAATATTTTTTAATGGGGACAACTAAATAATGACTAAGCGACCACACTCGCATAATACAGTTAATGTAAAAAGTAGTCTTCGTACCAAATCCATACGTCTCCACGGAACAAGCGTTAACAAACGTTATTATACCACATGCATTCAAACCAAAACATAGCAAAATTTCAACTTAATGTAACTATTTCACACTAAAAGAAAGAACCAGCCCACGAATTTATCAACAATTGAAGTAAGAGTATTAAATGTACTTTCCGTAAACTCCTACAGGTCAAACAAAAAGGAAATCATATGTTCTTGCCTTTATTGTTGTTTGGGCAGTTGACGATAACTCCTTTCTTCCCCTAAACAAATCCAGTCTGAGATGAGTGCCCTTCAGTGACTGCCCAGCTTGCCCTTTCTTCCCCAATTCGACTTTCTCACCCCAAAGTTTCCAAAGTATACTACTGTTTGTTATGGCGTCAGTTATCCCCACCTCCACTCTCGTCCACCCTTGTCCCTCAAACACTTGTGAAACCTTGTTAAAAAAAAATTAATAACAGCTGTAATTGAAAAAAGATAACACTCAGCAAAACCGCAGGCTTATCTCTGGATCAGATTGCCACGCTGTTATCAACAAAGAAACGTCACACCCAATAAACTATAATTATACCCCAGTTACCCCACTTCACATGCCGTATATTAATAACCATGCTTACACCGTGATGTTCCAAATTTCTCAAATTTGGCGATACATATCGCATGCTGATAGCAAAATACGAACGTAGCATGCAAGATCTTTGGCGTTAAGTTTCATAAATTGTGGCTAATTGCGCTTAACCAGGAGCTAGGGGCCGTATGAACTCGTGTACTTCGACATCCTCATGGTGTTCATATCGAAAGTCACAATCAAAGCGTCACTGAGATACATCAATCTCTAGAAAACTACTTTACCTCCATTATTATAGATTAAGAATCTGATCAGCGATACAGATTTTATATTTCTGAAACATCAGGTCTTGTCGGCATCAATGAAAACTGTTGACCGCTTATCTCTTGCAGGAACCTAGCCTATGCTTATGTATACCAGCATTGTCCTTCTGAATTTGCTGCTAATACTATTATATAGAATAGGTCTTTGCATTATGGACGCGGATATTCTTTAATGGACGACGGCTAAATTATGAATGGCGGACTAGACCCTTGTAATTCCAATGACATTTTTCTACGTACAACTAAATTGAGCCGATATAACCTACAAGTCCTCTTTTGATGAAAGAAAATGCAAAACCCTGATAAAAAAATAACCAAGCAAATTTTCAATAAACAGGGCATTGTCCATGCATTCTGTTGTACAATACTATTAATTCTCTAAATAACACTACAAAGCTGATTTGCAAATCCAATACGTCAATTTCCCATCGAAGAAAATGTCTCAACTTTGTTACTCCCCCCCTCAATACACACAAATACCTTATTCTCCAATCTGAATAATGGTCACTCATTTTTTTTCCAGTAATATACATTGGTCAACCGTTTCTTCAAAATATATTCAAATACTCAATCTACAGTATCAAACTTTTGAGACATAGTTAATAGCTTACTTAATTTTATATTCCAAGTGCATTTTTCTTTGTCATGTTGAGCGATCACTCGATGCAATTCTACTTACACGGGAAATTCTTCCATTGGGGGAATCGATGCCAAGACTTCGGGAATTGTCACAGTTGGCGGATTGTGGAATTCCGACTCTTTCTGCATATCCACTTTGAAGTGTGATTTTACCGGCAATTTGAAGACCTGCAAAATTCATGACTCATTTCATAGTAATTGCTCTTCACTCAGCAAACATTAACACTATCTTCTCTGGCCATTTTCAGCTGTACCACAACCCGGGAGTTGTGGGAGGGGAGAAAGTGCTCCCCTACATATTTTTCCTATCGCAAAGGATAGAATCCTGAAACTTACCACATTGTATCTTTGGGTGAAGCTCTAAAACAATGCAAAAAACTAACATTGTCGTCATTATTAAGTGACGCAGACCTTTCAATAATAACATTTTTGGACAAATTTTCAGTAATGATTATTGAATATTTCATTTTCATTTTTTTTCTCCAAGAATGGATCATAAATTAGTAAAAAAATCATCCGATATAAAATAAAAGGTTTACCCACGTTTCCATACAGAAAACGGAAAACCAAAACAAATGGCCGTAAACATCACTTATGGTACTTCATACGGCCACTATTTTCAATTTACCATTGATCAACTCGGGGGTCATGCAAAAACATTTAAATAAACAGTCGCAAATTAAAAAATCAAACAGACTTGCAGATTAAAGAAATCTTCTCCACAAGGATTAATTGGTTCAACGTTCTGGCCACCACTAAATTTGAATAACAAAATTTCCTTTTTTTATTTTCTGGACAGTTCGTCATGTAATGAACACAGGCACCTGCATCCAATAGCCTTGCATCATTTTTTCATGGTACCCTTATCACCATTGCTTTCTTCTTGCATGACGATCGGACTTTCGTCATTATCATTGATTAAGATTACTGATCAACGATACGGATTTTATACTTTTGGAACATCAGGATATCCTGTCGGCATCTTCTCGCCTAGTATCATTTGCTAAATCCTGTATTAGGTGTGAAGATTTTAATCAACCTCACAAAACATTATTGCACAAACTTATAAAACAGGGTTATTCCATGGACTGCTTCCACTCAAAGTTTTTCAAATTTGGCGATAAATATCGCATGCTGATAGCAAAATGCGAACGTACCATACAGGATCTATGGCGTTACGTTAATCTAATTCCGCTAGGGGCCGTATGAGCCCATGTACTTCAAGATCCTCATGGTGCTCATATAGACATCCACAATCAAAGCGTGACTGAGATACATCATTCTGTAGATGACCACTTGACAACGATTATTATCGATTAAGAATACTGATCCGCGATACGGATTTTATATTTTTGGAACATCAGGTATTGTCGGCATCGTTGAAAACTGTTCACCGCTTCTCTTGTAGGAAACTAGCCTATATTTTTGTACACTATGTTTGTATTTTTGAATTTGGTCCTAATACTGTTATATGGATATGGAATAGGTCTTTCGATTATGGACTCAGATATTCTTTAATGGACTACGGCTGAATTATGAATGACAGACTTGACGCTTGTATTTCAGCTGAACTCGTTGGCCACATATTAGCGTATTGACAACCAATCCGACCAATTGGTCTAACTACTGCATTTCCCGCAATTGGATATTAACGATTTCGTCTGTTATAAGCTTTCATTCGAGTTACTTCTCTATAATAAACCTGCAACTAATTAAATGCATATAAT
Source organism: Hanleya hanleyi (assembly GCA_036873755.1). Lineage (NCBI taxonomy): Eukaryota > Metazoa > Mollusca > Polyplacophora > Lepidopleurida > Hanleyidae > Hanleya > Hanleya hanleyi. The sequence goes on along the minus strand of JAVTVY010041418.1, from coordinate 80,284 downwards.
TTTTCTAATCCTGTGATCATTTGTACTTGCACATACCGAGTAACTGTTTTGAAAGGTTCAATAAATTTAAAAAAAGAAAGACTTCTTTCAAGTACTTGGTTTATACTACAACTCGTTCCGCATTTCTGCGCCTATTTTCAATTAAAAAATATATATGGAAAAAATTATTTGTCTACTATTCCATTCTTTACTATAATAGGGTTAAGGTTACGTTAACCCTAACCCTAACCCCTAACCCTTAACCCTAACCTTTAACCCTAACCCTAACCCTAACCAATATGAACCGTAACCCTAACCCTTAACCCTAACCAATATGAACACATACTGACCTCTAATAACAGTATACCAAATATAAAGTTCCTCATTTACTGAACCAAAGTACATGTAATATGTAAATAAGTCGTACAGATTGGTATACATTAGTAAACCAAGCATTTGTCTACAATATATCGCTTTAATACCTCGTCGAAACGATTCCAACGCAATGCATGAACAGAGTACAACTTCTCCGGTAACTTTTTGGTCGTTCAACGAAATTCTCTAACCCTAACCCCAACCCTATTTTGCTTGTCTTGTATAAAGAATAGACCCTATATCACGGATTCAGTACAACTGTTCATATGTATACCAAGGAAGTCTAAAAATCTCAAAAGTTTCATGCAAGACACATACAATAAGTAACTACTTGTAGAGAACCATTCAACCAGGAAGTCAAAAGGACCAAATGTATTGCACGCAAAATGTTGCCGATTAAAGGTCTCACATAACGGGTCTACCAAAAATCTGCTCTACTGTCTATAGTATATTATGCATATAATATCTACTTCGCAAGACAAACTCATTCCACATCAGTAATTATCGCATGTAAGCAAGCTAAATTTTCAGAATTGATGTAAAAATATGAAAAAAAGACATACGTACTTTGGAATGATCCTTCATCCACAAGCTTCCCTCTGAAGGTACTTTAAAATTATGTAGCTTCACATACTTGCCCTTTTCAAACTTTCCATCCAGTTTATTTCCCCAATACACAACCTGAAAAATCTGCCCTTTGAAATCTATGCCATAAACTTCCTTAGTTTCCCTCGATCTATTGGCTGGGTCCAAGAGCACCTTCAAATCTAACTTGTCCATGGTGAAAAAGTGGGAAGAATGGACTGTGCATCGTCTTTTTATACCGTTTTCCCCAAGCAGACGGTGAAGTAAAAGGTTACATAATTCATTTGCTTAAGTAACATGCCAGAAAACCACCACGTTCATGTAGCTGTTCCAAAATTTCTATTGGCCAAACAACTTCATTCTAACTGGTATATTATGTAATACAACTCTCATTTGTGTACGAAAAGATGTTCTATTACCTTGTCAATGACTCGTTTATGGAAACCTCAAGGTTCATGTAATAGTTACCGCCTGAGACAGAGGGGTTCATGCAGAATGAACACTCACACCAGTCCGATTTGAATACCGAGATCGCGAAGCGACCGAGGTATTTAAATTGGACTGATGTGAGTCTTCATTCTGCATGTACCCCGATGTCGAAAGCGATACATAACTTACACAATGGCCGTTTTGTGTAAAACACCATGGGTGTTTCAGGACAAACAACACATATGCATACGAAACAAAACTTCCACAACCCGTTCGACTGGTCCGCAACTCTCACGTTTTCGTTACAAACATTGTGACAAACACATACATCTAATCAATATATACGTATCACAATATACATTACGTGAAACGCATATGAAGCAAAATATGCAAATATACAAATTACATATCCCTATATCCATACGCATAATCTCCTACCAGGCACAGAATTAACGGAATGTCTGATAGGAATTTACATTTACCGTATTTAGTGGAGCTCAATTTATATACTAACATTGAGCCTGTATTTCTCGAACTTTCTTTTGAACGTTCTTTTTCAAAAGGCTTATTTTCTTTTGTATCATTTTCATACAAGTTGTCTCCCGTCTCACACTTCAACACGTATCATGAATCGTTAGATTCTTGATGTGTGCTTTAGAATAGGTTAACCAGAAGACTATTCTGTGAAGTCATGTGACGCAGTCAGTATGTCGGCACCTCTTCCCACTTCCATTATATGTGTTGTAATTTCAATAATTAATCTTAAAATGTTTGATACATCACTTGAACATCGGCTACAGGTTAGTAAATTATTTTAACACTCACTCACTCACTTATTTCTATATGAACGCCTGCTAATCCCTGAAGGCGATTCACACGGAAGAATACCCCATGTCAGACAGAGAAATCAGTATGTGTGTTGAAACTAGGCAGGTGTTAATGTCAAATATAACCCCGGATTTCATCGGTATGAACACCCGCTTCTTGCTATGTGAACACCTGAGCACAAGTGAAATCCATTGTGGGCCAAGTCATTACGGCAAAAGACCAACCCCGGTTACACAACAGAGTCAGTGTTTAAACTAGAGCTGCGAGCAGCTATGGGTCCGCTTCCGAAATTACGCATGATAGACGATCTTGACTATCCTGACAGACACTTGAATATTCAATTCAATTAATACTAATTTTAATTCCTGAGCATGTATTTCGTCACATTCCCCTTCCACATCCGTTATTGAAAATTCAACAAGTTTGATTGGCCGCTGGCAGCCATTTTCTTTTACGGTGCAACATTTCAAATAGAACTTTGGGAGACCCGAATCCATTCGTTATTATGTACCAAGATTCGTGTTGATTGTATTATTGGTTCCAGAGGAGTAGAGTTTAGAAGATTTTTTCAAAATGGAGTAAATGCAAGATGGCCGCTGAATGCGCTTTTAAACTACTAAATGTGAGTCAATATATTGTTAATATACCATCCTCTGCGCATTGCGCCGCAAGGTCAATAGGGCTCGAAATGCCTTTTTATACTACTAAATGTGAGTCAATATACTGTTACTATACTATTCTCTGTACATTGCGCCTCAAGGTCAATAGGGCTCGAAATGCGCTTTTATACTACTAAATGTGTCCATATACTGTTACTATAGGGCTCGAAATGCGCTTTTATACTATTAAATGTGTCCATATACTGTTACTATACTATCCTCTGCGCATTGCGCCGCAAAGTCAATAGGATTGACTTGCGCTTTTATACTACTAAATGTGAGTCAACATGCTGTTACTATACTATCCTGTGCGCGTTGCGTCGCAAGGTCAATAGGGCTCGAAATTCGCTTTTATACTACTAAATGTGAATCAACCTGCGGTTCCTATACTATTCTCTGCGCGTTGCGCCGAAATGTCAATAGGCCTAGAAATGCCCTTTTATACTACTAAATGTGAATCTGGCTAGTCTGGATGGTTAGCGTTTCAGTGTCACAAAAATATGTCCGTAATCTGGTAATGCTGCCTAAGCTGTGTTACCATAACGTAAAGCTTACAGGTAGTTTATATTCCCAGAAAATTGCTCGCGGCTCACACAGAAAAAAGTACAGCAAAAAAAATAATAAATCCGTGTAAAGTTTGTTACCGAGAACAGCTAAATATTATGCAGAGTTACAGCGTGTGTGATAATCGGTTTTCAATAACAATATACATATATGTGTTGTAATCCAGTACTCACGTGTGTGTTCAATCTCCTGATAATTCCATAGTTTTACAGCATAGAAATCCAGTCAGTCTGTTGTGGTCCTTCGGATAATGCGACACGAACTACAGTCCATTTCAGCAATATATGAAACACATACATACAGCCTGCATCTCACATGAATAAAACACAGAGAATCCTGAATGTTCGTTTATACACTTACTCGTTATAATACTCGCCACATTTCACTCTCTACTGCCTGGTATCTCTACACGGTCATAACGGGCAAACCTGAGTTGCGAAATGTTTGAAGTGATCATGTCAGGCTGGAACTCCCCTATTAATATTGCAACATACCATGCAAATGGCATTTTCAATTTTACATGTCTGTTTTACGGGAATTCCCCTGCGAGACCCCAACACCATTGTAAAACTGCGATACCACTATTTGAGAATAGCAGGAAAATTATTTCAGCTAGGATTATACTAAATGGAGCAATAACGTTTAGCTATGATAATATACAGTAATAAAACAACTCAGCATTTAATGCGGGCATCTAACCTACATAGTTATCACAGACGAATAATCCGTCAACTCGCAAATTTGGTAGTTAGATTTGAGAATTGCTGGGAAACTATTGAACCTAGGTGGAAACGGCTAGCATTTTTCCGAAAGAGCAGCTGCTGCACAACGCAAATGCAATGCTGTACCTCCCGTACTCCCGTGCAAAAGTTTTGCATATTCATGATCGCCATATCAAATAACATATATTTCGTCACTTTTCCCGTCCAAATCCGTTACTTCAAAGTTCGACCATTTTGATTGGCCGATGGCGGCCATTTTTTTTTACGGAACAACTTCTGTTATTGAGATTTTAAAGACCCCGATCCATTGAGTATGTGTACCAAGTTTCGTGCTGATTGCATCGTTGGTTACAGGGGAGTAGGGTTTAGAAGATTTTTTTGAAAACGGGGTAAATCCAAGATGGCCGCCGAACCCTGAGACCAATCACAATCAATTTTCAATATGCACCAGATCTCCACATGTCTAATATGTGTGTGAAGTTTGAGGATGATTGACCTGGTGGTTGCTGAGATTTAGCACCCGCAAAATCATGGAGAATAATAATAAGAAGAAGAATAATAATAATCCGAACAATAATAAGAAGTCTTCCGATTTTCATCGGAAGCCTTAATAATTGAAAAATCACTTACAACGTACTTTTTCGCAGTACCATTATTCACGTTATGTCACCCTTGTAATATATAAAACACCTCCCCACCTCCTCACACTTTTACACACACACTGTCATTTGCAAATTTCATTGTGACAACTACAAATATGATTAATTTTACACACCCTGACATCAGTGTTTCAATATTAAGAACTCATACGACCCCACTGAAAATCATTGTCCTCATTGTAAATCTGCATCTACATATCTCCATTTGCATGTCCGCACAACTCCCAGTACCCGCTTCAGCCGAATGACATCCAAATATTTGAAAGCACTAAGTGCAAGACCTTATTTCTCTTATATTACAAATATCTAAATATACAACTTATAAGATCAATAGATATAAAAGTCACCACATTCAAATATTTATTTCCCAAGACGTTGCAACATTGCTCAACAGAAAAAAACCTTCAACAAGTTATTACTACCTATTTTTATAAATCTGACCAACATTATTTTCTGTAAAAAAATTAAATAGAAAACAATAGACTTTTAATACTTTGATGGAAATTGGCAGTCTATATTTCGCTATAACGAGACGTTCCGATTGCCTTTAATCCCAGGCATACATGTACGTCAGACGATCACATGACGTCGCGCTTTGTTTTCAAACAAACAGCCTAGCCAGCGCGCCGCTTGTTATAACGTGACAGCAAGGCCAGCTATTTAGACGATTTTGTGCAAATAAGTCAAATTTATTCACAAAGTGGTCGCCAATTTACATATCCTAATCTGTTTTCTGCAAATCTGTATTCAAATTACTGAAGACAACAGAAGGAAAGACCATGATATTGTACCAACAATCTCTAGTTATTATTATTATTATGCTATCCAAATTTGTACACAACGAAACGTCTTCAAAGCCTCACTGTAGAGCTTAGATATTGGGCACACGACTAGATATACGTCTGAAGTTATGCATATTATTTGGACAACTGACCTTGACCTAATAAGATATAGGCCGGTAAAGTTAAATTTTATTTTGCGAATATTGAGCAAACGGATTGGAAGACGAAGTTGACATTCGGAAGCATGTATTTGAAGTTTCTCTCAACAAAATGAGCGAATAAAATAAGTAGGTCAGACAAGCAGTTTTCGAGTTATCTCCCCTGGTGCTGTTTTCTTTGTTGCCGGTGTACAGGCAAAACTAAAGAACGTATCTGAAAGAAAGTCGATGGTTGGTAAGTGTTATATATTGCCATGCTGTAGTTATATTTTTGAATTGTTACGTAACAAGAAAAAGTAGTTACCTCCCATTTAATCATTTTCAAAACACGTCATTTTATAACAAAATGAGATACGGCATTGATTCTTTGGCATTGATTAATGAACACTTTAATGGCCAAAAAGTACGTGACCCTAAATTTGACCTTTGACCTCTGGGAGCGTCTCAGTATGAGTGCAAAGTTTGACGGTCAAATCTTGAACGGCTGATGCCATCAGTCTGAAAATCAGGTCACGTGACCTACATCACGTCATAAGGTCAGCACGTGTGTCAGAATTCGACTTTGACCTTGATCTTTGAAGTGATGAGCATCCAAATATCGAAAATACGGCTTCCATTTACTGAAAAAGTAACACACTGACAACTAAGAAACAATGACACAATAGTAAGCATAATAGTGTCTTTCTTTTGGCGCTTGTTATGAAACGATCCGAAGTGACCTTGACCTTGAATATCGAACAATGTAAAAAACATTGTTCGCGTTTTTCTCAAAAACTACAACACACAGGAATCTGTAATTTGGTACATTTGTACGCCATGATGGAAGTATGACGTCACTGCATTTTCAACCTGACCTTGACCTTGGTTCTTGAGATATAGCCATGGACAGCTTTGCGACTACAGCGCTATAGCTCGAAAACTGTTGGGAATTCCAAGTTGAAATTTGCACATGAATGTAGGTCATTATATGACGTAACAGAAAAACATTAGAAGCCATCAAGATATACCAGAAAGAATAGAACATAATTAGGAATTTGTGAAATTTACGCTTTATTCAAATTTTGCGGAAAGTATTCATCCAATCATCACTATTTTTAGGTATGTTTGAGGGAATATGTATATGTATTTGCCTATGAAATTTCAAGAATATAGCTGTGATAGGTTTAGAGATATTAAAAATTCAAATTTCCCGAACTATTAAGCCGTTAAATGGTCATATGTTGATTTCATCTATTCAATGGGTGTTGTCAATTTCGCTATAGCGATTCGGCTGTAACACTCGAGGCATCCAATGTTCACAATTAAATAAACGTCGTGTTACATGACGGGGCCGGCTCAATTTTGTAAACCTTTTATCTCTTGAACCGCAATAGTTACGAACTTGTAATTTGCTGCCACTTACATCCAATGATGTGTTCTTTCGTTGGCAATGACTCCGTACCGGGAAGAGTAATTGTGGAAAACTTGAACAGTTAAGAGAAAGCCGTTAGTTTGACATAATACGGCATAGACAGGGGCTTAGCGATCCTGGTATTCGTAAACAAACAAGGTGAATAATTTGCTTCGCCGGAAGTGCGCGCGTCTGTCTTGAAATACGCGCGAGTGTTCCTCTCACGTGGAGCGTAGGAACTTACCTGAGCTGGGCAGGGATGGCATTTAGGTGTCTAGGATTAAAGTCCCTAAAACGAGGGAATATTTGATGTCGCCGTTTACGTGGAATGTTCCCAGATGAAGCACGAATGGACTGTGCAACCAAGGTAGGCAGTCGTTTACTAATTTAAGAACAATACCCAGTCGACTAAAATTGCGCGCTACAATACGTAAGTGAAACGACATCTCTGCAACTATATCACGTTCTTGTTTCACGCGATTTGTGGATACTAGACTGAAGTGTCTGGTACAGGTCTCCAATTTTGATTGAGGGAATATATATATGTATGTGTGTTTGGAATTGACAGTAAGAATGCATTCGCGTTGTTGCAGGCAGGCATACAATTTCCACCCCCAATTAGCATGCTGTTTGAAGTATGTTGATGTACACGGACGAAATAATTATTAAGCGACATATATTCAGTGCCCAGATAGAGCGGGACTCAAATAGAATACAATAGACGTTCAACCGTTTAACTTTGTTTGCAATTGTTTGAACAACGGCACATAACGATGAAAGTTCACACTCGACCTAAGGCGCTCGCAATCTTGAAAATGCTTGCACTCAAGTTGAAATTTGCACATGAATGTAAGTCATTATATGACGTAACAGAAAAACATTATAAGCCATCAAGATATGCGAGAAAGAATAGAACATTCTTAGCAATTTGTGAAATTTACGATTTTTTCAAATTTTACGAAAAATGTTTACTCAATCATCACTATATTTAGCTATTATTGAGAGAATATATATATGTATTATGGACGCGGATAAACTCTGATGGACGACGGCTGGATTATGAATGACGGACTAGACGCTTGTAATTTCAGGAATGTAGCTTTGATATGTTCAGAGATATTAAAAAAACAATTTTCTCTAACTAAATGGTTCTATCGCCTTGTTTGTGGTCATTTGTTGATTTCATCTAATCAATAGTCGCCGTAAATTTCGCTATAGCGATTCGGCTGTAGCACTCGTGGCATCCCGTGTTGGCAATACAATTAATGTCGTGTTACATGACAGGGCTGGCTCATTTTTGAAAACATTATAACTCTTGAACCGCAATAGATACGGACTTCTAATTTGTTGCCTGATACTGCCAAGAATGAGCTCTTCCGTTGACAATGATCCCGTATTTCTTGGTACAAATGCAATTATGGAACCAATTTGGCTTCATCAGAAGCACAGTCTCCAGGCGACCAAAACTCAAGCTTAACTTTCTCCATTCAAGCCATTGTTTGGACTCCAGGGACAATTTTCTAAACACATTTCAACGTACTAACATTTTCGGATCCATGAAGGAGCTGTCTAGGGCCCAAATAAAGCTCGGAAATGTGCTCAGCAGCTGCCGCTTACCAATATGGGCAAGTTTGTTAGAAGAAAAAAGCAATAAAAAACTATAAGGTAGTAACAAGCAATGTGAAAAAAACGTGTAAGCGACCAAAAAAGAAAATGGCCGCGACCAAAGCGGCCTGCGACGATGTATTTACTCATTTGCAGTAAGAAGGAAAAGACCGTTTCATTGTACCAACAATGTCTAGTTGTATTTGCTTTTACAGTGGAAGTAATGGAAAGGATACATTATACATAACCAGGCCTTGCATTTTGACAGGGCTGATTTACCCGGAGCTCGTAAATGTCAGTCTGGTAAAAGCAGATGCTGATATTTGGATAAATACACCTGGTCGATCACTCGTCTAATAACACTCAAACGTATAACTCGACTTTTTTCAGCCATCTTACATCCCCCAAGTTTGAAATCAATTAGTTGAACTATTTGAGATATCGCATTAACAACATGGTTGGACGGCTGGCGGCCGCAATCTTGGACCACGTAGTTTGGTGAAAAACAATCTGGCCTCGGTATGAGGCGGGCATTTGTCCTCTGATCATGAACGGATTATAGGAATTTCGCGTCGCTGGCACAAACTATACCAAACTAACGTTGTTGCTGTTGTGGAAGGCGCCTGGTATAAACCGGTAATCCCAGCTTAACAGCGTGTTAAGCCTTGTGTGTATTACTGTATATCTGGGAAAATTGTTTTGTCCTTATGTCCTTGAAATAAAATTGTAATTAATAACTGTTCCAAGAACTTGGCGTTTGCTAAAACATCGTCAGTTTGGTGTGGAAAAACCCGACTGATATAATTTAATTGAAACAAGATGTTCCGACTTTCCATACAATGCTATGAATCAGACGGTCTGACACAGTGGTATTTACTGACCTTATACAATAACTGATTTTCGAGTTAGGTTCGATCATCTTTATACGCCCATCTTCCGTTTCGTAGGTGGCGCTGAGGCAAGGAGTCCGAGTATGAAGTCGATCGGTTGAATTGTTCTCGAGATCACACTTTCACAACATGGTTGGGCTGGATGGAAAATAAGATTGTTTTTCATCTTGGCTAATGCACATTGATGAAAAACAACCCCAACCATGTTCTCACTAATGTGAAGTCAACCCCCAAGTTTGATGTCGATCAGTCGAATTGTTCTCGAGATATTGCGTTCACTACATGAGACGGACGGACGAATGGGTAGCATTTCCAAGTTCCCTTCCCACTTACGTGGCGGGGGACAATACAGGGATAGGTACAGGTATCATACACTATTGCGGGGGGGGGGGAGATCAGCAAACTCTCCTCCATTTATATCGATCACTTGTTCGTTCCAAACTCGATTATGCTTCTATTGTTTACAATGGTGCAAGCAAGTCAAACTTGGCAAAGCCAGATCCTATTCTCCATCAAGGACTAAGACTTTGCCGCGGTGCGTTCAGAACATCACCCAAAGAAAGCTTGTATGTCGAAGCGGATGAATTTCCTTTAGAACTTCGAAGAATTAAATTATCGCTGCAATATATCACAAAACTGCGTTCGAACCACTCAAATCCTGCATATAACTGTGTTTTCAACCCTCAGTACGCAGATTTCTATTCATAAAAACCCTCGATTATTCCACCTCTTGGAATCCGTATGAATTACAAGCGTCTAGTCCGTCATTCATAATCCAGCCGTCGTCCATTAGAGAATATCCGCGTCCATAATCCAAAGACCTATTCCATATTCCATATAACAGTATTAGCACCAAATTCAAAAAGACAATCATTGTATACATAAAAATAGGCTTGTTTCCTGCAAGAGAGAAGCGGTCAACAGTTTTCAATGATGCCGGCAAGACATCATGATGTTCCAAAAATATCAAATCCGTATCGCTGATCAGTATTCTTAATCCATAATATTCGTTCTAAAGTCGTCATCTAAAGAATGATGTATCTCAGTCACGCTTTGATTGTGACTGTTCATAGGAGTACCATGAGGATCTTGAAGTACATGGGTTCATACGGCCCCTAGCCCCGGGTTAAGCGGAATTAGACACAAGTTACGAAACGTAGCGCCATAGATCTTGCACGCTACGTTCGTATTTTGCTATCAGCATGCGATATGTATCGCCAAATTTGAGAAACTTTGAGTGGAGGCGCTTAGTGGAATAGCCCTGTTTTATAAGTTTCTGCAACAATGTTTTGTGACGTTGATTAAAATCATCACATTTAACACAGGATCTAGCAAATGCTACTAAGCGAGATATGTATACGCCATATGCAGGTCCCACTGGAATATTACTATCCAGAAAGGGATAGTTTACAATGTCGAAATTGTAATCATCTCTTTTGTCATAAAGTCGACGAGAGAGAATGCCCGCTTCATTTTTATAAATATAGAGATCTAAAAAAGATGTGCCTGTAGGGCTATCTGTAGTTTCCTTCAAATCCAGTGAAGGTGGATATATATCCTTCACTGCGTCATTTATATAGCGATTATCCACAGCGAGAAGATCGTCTATATAGCGTTTGGTGAATGATAAGGAACGGACTTTGAATGGATCGGTTTTTGAAAGCGCCTGCATATAGTTATATTCATAAGAGAACAGATACAGGTCAGCCAACAGGGGTGCACAATTAGTACCCATTGGAATACCTATATGCTGCTGATATATTGTGTTGCCAAATTTCACATAGATATTTTTAATGAGAAATTCAAGCAACTCTATAAACAAAGAAACATCCCATGAATGATATCTCTTGTATGTAGTCGAGCTAAAGAATGCTTTATTGCTTCCGACATTAATATATCTACGATCAGTTTTCTTGAACACAGATACTATTAATGAACTTATACGGTCAATAAGGTCCTGATGAGGGATTGTAGTATAGAGAGTCGAGAAATCCCATGTGGATACATGTCTGTACGGTGTGTGACCTTTAGCATCAAGTTCTTCCGTAAGACATTTTGAGTTTTTCAATATCCACATACATTCAACGCCAGAGTTCTTAGAAATTGTGGCGCAATACCTTTCCCAAGATCCTCATGGTACTCATATGAACAGTCACAATCAAAGCGTGACTGAGATACATCTTTTTTTTTAGATGACGACTCTATAACGAATATTATGGATTAAGAATACTGATCAGCGATACGGATTTGATATTTTTGGAACATCATGATGTCTTGCCGGCATCATTGAAAACTGTTGACCGCTTCTCTCTTGCAGGAAACAAGCCTATGTTTATGTATACTATGATTGTCTTTTTGAATTTGGTGCTAATACTGTTATATGGAAATGGAATAGGTCTTTGGATTATGGACGCGGATATTCTCTAATGGACGACGGCTGGATTATGAATGACGGACTAGACGCTTGTAATTTACCTCCTGAAGGGCCCTCGTTAATAGGGTTGAAAGAAGCTTGGTGGTGCAGCTTCTAGAACCAGCTATGAATCTAGCTTTGTATGGTGATTTGTGCATTTTGGGAGTCCAGTATATTTTTGGTATGTCGTTATGATTGGTTGGAAGACAAATACCTCTTTCCCTGAGAAACTTTTTGTGATTGTTAAATAAATCTTTCAGTGTAAATGCAGTTTGGGAGTAAGTAGACGTATTTGATGAAGATATGTCTACACTCAATTCTTTAACCAGCACCTGGTAATAGTAATATTTACATATGAATATTATATTATTCGGAGCTTTGTCTGCTGCCACACCTTGTAGCAGCTGGTATTAAAGTTAGTCAAATTTTACCTAATGAGCTCTTGCCAACTCCACCATGACAGTTAGCCACGCCAGAAGTAAATATTTCACTGACTAAATATAAAAAGGCAGACACGAGCCAGCTCGGGTATACACAAGAATTTGGTCTACTGAGAGAGAAATACAAATCACATCAGGCTATTTATACAGATGGTTCTAAAGATAGTGGGAGAGTAGCATGTGCTACTATCTTTAGTTCCAAAACTTAAACATATCGTCTGCCAGGTAAAAGTTCCATTTTTACTGCAGAAGCAAAAGCTCTATTATCAGCTCTAGAAGGTATTGTATCCACTAGAAGGAAAAAAAATGTCATATTCTCAGATTCGCTATCATTCCTTAAAGCAATTAAAAGTGGAAATTCAACTCATCCCACCATCTTGAAAATTATATGACACCAGATTTGATCAACAGATAGATATTGTATTTTGTTGGTTGCCTAGTCACGTTGACATCAAAGGCAACACTGAAGCTGATAGATTGGCTAAGGCAGCTCTAGATGAAAAAGTTGATCCCGTTGGATCTGCGCTTATGTTAGAAAGCTGTTTCAATCTGTATGGGTTACTATGGAAAATAACAGACTTCACGAGTTCAAAAAAACGGTTGGTTATACTCATCTGAACAGTCATAAGCGTTTCGACCAGGTCATGATTAGACGATGTAGGATCGGTCACACGATTAACTCATGAATATTTTCTGAAACAGGAGCCGATTCCAAGGTGTATACCTTGCCATGAAGATCTCACGGTGAAACATATTCTCATAGACTGCATATATTTTAAGATTGTAAGAGATACTTTTTATCGAGCAGCTACGCTGGAAGATCTTTTTAGCAGAGTGAAAGAGGATTGTATTTTAAATTATTTGAGAGAGATTGGTTTGTTGTACAAATTTTAATGTTTGTACCTGTTTTAACGCATTAGTTTACCGAGTTTTTGAATTGATTACTTAGAATTTTGCTTGGTCGTCGCTATATAGCTGAAATATTGCTGAATGCGACATTAAACCTTAATTCTCTCTCTCTCTCATACACTACTGCATACAGAGCCATTCAAGTGCCATCAGGTCATGCCATTAAATCACATTATTTTTTACTGTTAAATTCCTATTAATTGTGGCAATATTAAGGGGGTCCATTCCCATTGAAATGTAACCGCCATTAAGTTAGTAACCATTCATTTTGTGGCACAGTTGATGGCCATTAAAATTTGTCCCCAACTTTAATGGGACTTTAATTGGACATATTAATGTGGTGTTAATGTTATCAATTAATACATATTTAATGGCAATTTAAAGGGACCAAGATTGTAATGGCATCCGATCCCATTAACATAATTTGTGGCCATTTTAAGGGGCATTAAACACACATTATATGTTAATATGATTTTAAAGTTTGTCATGGGTTTTAAATCTTGGAAAATGTCATTAAATACCCCTGAAAATTCACATTACATGTTAATGGGATTTTAAAGGTTGTCATGGGTTTACACATCTTGAGAAACGCCATTGCACACCCCTGAAAATTCATATTACATGTACATGTTAATGGGCTTTTATAGGTTTTTATGGGTTTTTAAATCTGAGCTGCGCTAGCTAAAACTCCTCGGCTGTGGACTCAAATTTCAGTTTCTCAAATTGTAAACACTAAGACAAAGGGGCATAACTCTCTCAATTATTGACATTGATATGCCACCCTCTGATCCCATTGCCGTCAAAATCCTGGCACAGGCATTTTGCACAGGACTCTCAGTCAATCAACATACTCCGATACCTTAAGCAGTGTGAATGCAGGAGTGTGTGTCTTGTCTCCGCCTGGGATAGATTCTGCATATGTCATTGACTGAGTAAAACAGTAACTATGCAAGTGCGCCAAAATTTGGCAATGGGATCGAACGATGGTATACGGCCAAACATGTAGCCTATCCAGACGATAGGTAAATGAGAATGCACGATACATACGCAAGATACACATGATATATGGGTGTGTGAGTGAGCTAATTAGTTTTAACGTCGCTTTTAATAATATTTCAGTCATATCACGACGAAAACACTTAGGACAGCACACAAGACACAGACAGGCGGCTTACATTGGTGCAATAAAGACAAGTGCAATTGCAGTGTTAGACACCACATTATCAAGTTCCTGTTGCTTCTCAGCAAAATGCATTAAAGCAACAGGAACTTGCGCCCACCCACCAACCACCCGCTACTTACATATAAGTTGTCCAAGTTGGGTGACTTGATTGTGAATCGTTTTTCCAGATAAATTGAAGATGAAACGACAAAAAGGAGCAAAGCTCCATAAAATATTAACCAAGAGCTCTATTTTTCCATATGCTTATGGTTAAAGGTAAGATGCATAAGTTTTCCAAGACAGTTTTAGTTCAGCACAGGATACATTATTTCACCTGCAGGTTTCGTGAATGTAGGTGGAATGGACGGACGTACAGGATCACGACAATATCCCCAGGCCAAAATTGGCTGAGGGATAAAAACTAAACCTGGCCTATATATATTTGCTATAGCAGAATAGTATAGAAATAGGATGAGAAGATTCACATTAGAATACAACAGGGTAATTTTCCTTTCTTCTGATGTATCAAGACGAGTAGCTACTTCACGACATTTGAGGAATCCTCGTGTCTGGTGGATAAAGTGCATGATGAAGTTCAAGCTCCGAACGTCTCTTGTGATATACCATACTGTGATAGCAGATAGCTATAGATACGGTTTGGTTTCAACTGGACCAATCTGATTAAAACCATATCCACAAAGTGGATCTGACCCTTTTCCTATCTCCAAGTCGTTCGGTGAAAAATATATGCCAATGGCTTCATCGTATTTGAGTAACCCACGCAGCACTCTATTACGACGAATTTTTAGTTTTGACTGATTTCAATTTCACCGCTGGCCACATTATCTTTGATCTCTTTTGAAACCAACATCAAGTGTCAAAGCAAAAACCTCAGTCGACGTCCTCGAATACCGACACGTTTTTATCAAAACAACCGCGGGAGATGAAATACACAAGATTGTTTGATCTCTTATATCGGCATTCTCCGCCTTACTATTTAGCGGCGTCAGGAATTTCCGTGAGTTCTGCTTCAAGTTGAGAAGTGGATGACTTGGAGATAGGAAAAGGGTCAGATCCACTTCCCCACTGTGGATCTGGTTTTAATCAGATTGCAATTGGACTGAAACAAAATTATCAGGTTTCTTGAAGATATACTTTAATCTCATGCGATCATGTTGATATTTTGACTAGAACTTGACATTGCATTGCATGAATTCTCTCCATTGACCCAACTTCAAAATACAACAAACTATTGTCTGTACCTGACATCATGCAGTCCACAAGCATGATGAACATTCTGAGCCAAATGTTTGCATGAGGAATAAACTACATAGCAATCAAAGAAAATGGTACTGAATGAAACCTCATTGTGTATTTTGACTAGAAACACATCTTCATAATTATGACTAGACAGCGATATATAATAAAATAATTACAACACATATAAGGGAAGTGGGAAGAGGTGCCGACATACTGACTGCGTCACATGACTTCACAGAATAGTCTTCTGGTAAACCTATTCTAAAGCTCATACCAAGAATCTAACGATTCGTGATATGTGTTGTATCTCAGGTACGCTTTTATTGTACCTGTTCATGTGGCAACTTGGATGATATGACCACACGGCCCCTAGCAGCGGCATAGCGGTATTAGATACAAATCTAGAGAGCTATGATGGAAATGCTCTGACAACTCGTATACTGGTAATTGGTGAGCTGTTTCACTGTGACAACTCGTACATTGGAGATTGGTGAGCTGTATCGTCGTCAGATGTAAATGACGGCAATTAACACAAAAGACTAGTGTGTAATGCCCGATGTCGACCCAGCATCAACTTCCCACAAATGCCAACATATATCAAAGACCAAAAGGTCTGTCCAGGGGGCGGGCCTCGGGGACGAAACGTCCACCAGCAGAATCTCGCCATATACAGGTAAAAATTACAACACATATAAGGGAAGTGAGAAGATGTTCGAAAACAAGACACAAAATATAAACTACAATTAACGACACTGTCGCATATCCCCCTTTGACATGTTTGATACAATGGATTTCAGTGAGCTATAAATTGAAGGTCACTGAAGGGAATATTTTCATGTATGCTCCCGCAAAAATCAGTTTATATTATTCGATGGTTCATGAAAAACGAGTTTTCATGGAGAGAAAATATCCTAGTTTTATAGTATGAAAACTCGCAGCCGAAACCGACGTAAAACAGCGTCTATGTACGCTTCAAATTGGGTGTCTAGTTGAATTTTGCAATTTCTTGTGCATTTCCGACCCAGTTGTGAAATATTAAAAAAATATGACACTTCCAACCAAAATCAAACAAATATTAAGGAGCTAATTTACTCATTTTAGAACTCCACACAACAGCGCTCGACGTCGAATGCTTTGACGTCTGGAATGCCATCACGTAGTGTCACGACGTAACATCAGGCGCTGTCTTCTGCTGCCTCTTCTGTTTTGTTTTTTGAGCGGTTGGCAAATATCGGACATTCAACGACCATTTCCACCAATTTGACATCTCTGCTACCAAGTGTTATTTGATGCATATTTTTAGATTGAGTGTAATAATAATGTCATATATGCATTGCTACTTGTATATGTGAAAATATCTTTTTGGTTGGAGATGTCATATTTTCAATAGATTGAAAAGTTGTATCTGAAAATACACATGAAATTAATTCGATCAAACTTTTCAAACGTACATAGACACTGCTACGTCGGGTGTGTTTGGAAGTTTTCATAGTATAGGGTATCTTCTCTCTATGAACATTGATGAAAGCCGTTTTTCATGAACCATCGAATACGGTATGCAAGTCCGTGTGTGAGAGGGGGGGCATAACAATTAGAAGAAAGTTTACTACATGTACGTTGGGTAATTTTTCATTGTGATACAGAATCACCTTCAAGATACAGCACGTTAATATTGTTTGTACGCACATATATAGCAGAAAAGCGACCCCAAGCTAGCGTCCTCTCACCAATGTCCGACCACTGTCCAAGTTGGAAGGCGATCTGTCGAATTGCTAGAGTTATTGTGTGGACAAGGCTGTTACAGAAAGAAAATCCAAGATGGCCGTGGTCGCAATATTGGATTATGCACATACCCGAAAATCAATCCCAAGCGTCCTCTCACCAATGTTAAAATACTGCCTATGTCTGAAGGCGAAAATTGTTCTAGAGTTATTGTGCGAACAAGTAAGTGTGATGGAATTATGCAGCAGCAAATTCACTGAGACCATTTATGATTCATATTGCATATCGTGCATGAACAAGCAGAGCTCGAAATATGTATCTATTTACAGGACATGATGTCCAGCAGAATTCTAGCATGTCTAGCATTGCCGGGCCCTTGACATGAGTGACAATTGTCTTTGCTGGGCCCTTGCCTACAGTAAAGTAAACATAAAAATGTAAACGTTAAAATTCTTCTGTAATCATGAGATGGAACTAGAGCCTATGGGCTTTAATGAGATCTGGTAGCTGGGTTATTGGTGGATAAGTTTGTAATGAAATAAACATTTTATTTAATGTTATGAGTGAGAAGGGCTGGACATCAAGATTGATGATGGTTATGTCACATGTGAGGACAAGACATGTATTACACTTTCTGGATATCCCACAGGTTGGCTGGACCAGTACAAGATAGGAAAATATTATAAGATATGTTACAGGTTGCTCTTGTGAGAAAAGCAAACAGTGGCCGGAGACAATGAGACAATGGTGGCCGCTATCCGATTAAGAAAGATAAGGCAAGATAAATATTAAACATTCTGCACATCCCACAGATTGACTGGGTGAGTATCGGATAGGAGATTATAAGATCTGTTACAGATTTCTCTTGTGAGAAAAGCAAACGGTGGCCAGGATTCAAGTTTGAATGCAATCCTAACATGTGATGACCTAGTTTTGGCCTGACATTCTCTTCTCGAAACACAAAGTATGCATACATATACAGCCCCTATAGCTATGGTAGGGCATCTCTCACATGCCACCATAGCCAGCTGAACTGTATTATTTTCTCAGCGGAGTCCAAGCTTTGGTAAAGTGATGATACCAGTCTGGCATACTTTAGAGCGTATTAATCTCATATTTTGTGGGAAAACAATGAACAGAGTAATATTTAATGCAGATAAGGGATCAAATATGAATATATGGCAAGTGACTATTAGTGGCTATATATAGACATACAAAAGCCTTTCAACCACTAAGGATCCCCAAAACTCATCTCTGTGGAACTACTTTGTTGCAGCGTACGGCTATCCCGCGAGTCGGATTGTACTTTTGTCCATTTCCCTACATCATTCTAGAGAGTCTCTGGCTAACGCCAGATCTCAAAAACATGATGCACTTTAACAAATGATGTTTGCATAAAAAATAAAGCATACCCTATTCTCATGTCCTCTGTGATAAAGACGGTCACGCCGTCAGACATTCAATATGTGCATGTAAGAGATTTAAACCGATAGCTCTGCTGCCCAAAGCCCCTTTGCAGCCAGCCATGTATCGTTTGTCAAATTCTTCTTTCTCTTACTAACAATACATCGCTGGTGTCGAAATAATTCAGAATACGTAGTTGCCATAAGGGCAAGTCAGTGACAGCCTTAAGTACATTTAGGTTGCCCATAGCAGTTTCAGTTTACCCCTTATGATCTCTTGTACCTAGTTACAGACAGAACAATAGAGTGTTTTATCTTCGTTATTAATATTCGTACATATCTACCAAGTATAATGTGAATGGGCATTAACTCAGTAAGGAATAATCCTCTGTCAATGGGAAGAGCACATGTGCATCTCAAGACTGTACCGACAATATCCACAAAGTATCGTGTGAACCCTACCAAAAGGGTAGGAGGAGTTGCGTTGACAGAAATTTAATCTGAAGTACTTTGAACGGTGAAGGGCAGTAACTCAGTGACGAAAAATCCTGCCAACGGGAAGAGCACATGCCCATCTCAAGACTGTGCCGACAATATCCACCAAGTATCGTTTGAACCGTATCAAAAGTGTAGGAGTTGCGTTGACGGACGGACAGACTTCCTTGGCTATCGCTATATCCCCCAGGCATACATGTATATGTCGGGGGGATAAAAAGTCAAGAAAGGGCATTGATCAGTTTAGGCATTGTAAATAATAAAACAAATTTAACAAATAAAAAAATGCAGAAATAAATTGACACTGACAACTGTTAGTTCGAGGCGGCTATAAAAAGTGAAAAAAACTTGTTAAAAAAATGTGACAGGTCCCTTAAAATATTGTCTGACTGCCTCCTGACAAACCATACATTTGAATACCAAGATTAAACCAGTGTATGTGAACTGGATTTCCAGATCTTGCAGCAACGGACAAAGGGACGGACAGACATACGCAAATGCAGCATACGATGACGACAATACTGCCCCATCAGCCAAAATTGGCCGAGAGGTAATAAATAAGAACTCACCTGAATTGTCATCTGTTTTGATTTTTGTTTGTCTCAGGCATCCCAATTTCGACCCCTGTCTTCATTTGAGTTTCCTTCTTGCGGACTCCCAAGTTGTCAACCTTTCAGATAATCAATTCTTGTTCGGACAAATCAGAGAAATTAATTGGCCTGTTCGGTAAATCATTGAAGTCGAATTCTTCAGCCTTTAAATTTTCCTGTAAATTGTACGGACGATAACTTCTGCGTACATCTTCCCTGCTCCGTAGAAATCAATGAAAGTCCCCTGTCCAAGTAATGTCCTCCTTTTATTGGCATATTTTGACGTGCCGCGTCTTTGCTGGTTCCCGTTATCAACGTTGCTGGGGTTCCAGCTGGCGTAGTACCCTTCTGCTTAGGTATCGGCGGATTTTGACGGGCTCCATCTTTGCTGGTTGACGATATCGATGCTGGGGTTCCAGCTGACATTTTACCCTTCGGATTATCTATCTTTAGATTTTGACGTGCCGCATCCTTGATGGCTGCTGTTGTCAATGTTTGGGACCCATTTGGCGTAGTACCATTAAGCTTAGCTACATGTACATATTTCGACAGATTTTGATGTGCCACGACTCTGCTGGATGAAGCTGGGCCATTTAGAGATTTTGGTATCAGAAAATATCTTCAGGATCGATTGAATGGGAAAAGATTTCAATGTCCCAGTCTCGACCATAGTTCTCCTCGGTGTGGTGAGAGTTGCGGTGTAAACCCGTCAATGACTTCCATGAAAGCAGTCTTCTTTTTCTCCGACACATCAAGTTTTATAGCCCTCTTCCAAATGAATGCTGCTCATGCAGTATCTTTCAGAAGGCTTGAAAAGTACAGCTGGGCTGGTGCAGGTTTTCCTCTCTTCGTCTTTTTGCTTAACATGTCAGCAGCCGAGTAGGCTTGTATATATCGTTCTCTATCTGGTAACTGTTTTTCCCCATCTTCGTGATCATTGAACCCCCCTGCTGTCAGCTCAGCAATGGATTTATCACTTGTGTTGATTTTATGGTACTTCGCTTTTTCTACATGTACATGTGAATTGGATGATTGTTCATGTATTGCTTGCAACTCCCTCCTGATTAACACACGGTCCTTGAAGACAACAACTAGGTCTTTTATGTCTGCGTCTGTCATCTTAGTGAATAAATCATGATCCACACCATTTTCCGAAAAAAAAGAGAAAAAATATTGCAGTTTGTCAAAAAGGGGGGGGGGTTCCCGGAGGGGCGTAAAATAACAAATAACAAACACGCCCATCTCTTGAAGTTTCATATCATACGACAATTTTGTGAAATTCCATCGTTTTATCATATTCCGCACGATTTGTAAAAAAATCAGGCCAAAATACTATGCCTGTCACTTGAGCTCCATTTCATGCTTACCATCAATTTTTGAGGTCTCGTTCCATTTGCTTTTGAATTAATGACCCAGATATGCATAATGCATATCTGGGTCATTAATTCAACAGCAGGGTTCCCTACCTTTTCCAGACTTATTCCAGACCAAAACAGTAGTTTCTCCCGACCCGAAAAACAACAACAACAACGCACGTGGTGTTGGTATTTATCCTCCACACAAATTAATCCTATACACACTCATTTCAGCTAATTTTATGCTAGGGAATGTATTCGAATAAAAACTAGAGTGAAATAAATCCAGATCCATTTTCCCAGCTTCCTGGAGGCCGCCGTCTGCAATATTTTTTTCTGAAACCTATATCAACATGTACTGACACACGACATTAAGGCTGTTTTTCCGCCTCGTTCTCATATACATGTAACCCTGTTCCAGTAACCTTCAAGCAATACTTGGCTAAGCCCACTTCAGTTTATTATTGCTCCATGACATCGTCAGTGGGACTTTGAGAACAAAGTTGGTGATTGGGTGGGGGGGGGGATAACTCCGGATGTCGTAAATTGATTGCTTCAAAGGACAATCCGATCTATGACACGACAGCACTGCACCAAACAGTAGCAATGTACGAATAATTTTGACAGAATGTCAATTTTCCCGACCCAGGAGCAAAATTCAAGGTCGTGAACGCCTTTTTGTATTTTCCCGACTATTCCCGGTTCTCCCGACCGCATGGGAACCCTGTGCATTGGAATTTCAATTCTCACGAGCGCAGCCAATGGATTGGGACTTCCGGTTTGGTCATGTGTAGACGGTTTCAAGAATGGCACTCAAGTGACGCCGGGCATAGTATCTTAGTCGAAGTTTTGAACAAATCGTGCAGAATGTGTGATTAAAAGACGGAATTTCACAAAATGTCTGCTGCAATGCGAAAATTAAGAGTTTTAGATTACTCAACTTCAACAGGTGGATGTGTTTTATAATTTTGGTTTCGATAACAAGGATGAAAATTTTGATGACTAACACTTCTTTTATTTCTATAATACGGTATAGAGTTTCCAACTTGGCTCTAACACAGATTATGGCATTATTAATACGGTGCACCAATTTGTGTGCAGAGCACACAAAATAAGAAGAGAGACAATCAGTATTAGTTGCATATACGGGCGACACAAAAAGCAATTTGTCGCTTTGGGGATGGACACCGTCCTGTGTAGAGGAACGAGCAGATGTGATATGTTTTACGCGCGTAGTAAATTAGCTCAGTAAATAGAGAAATGACTTACCACGTGATTTGGCCTGAGCGCAAACAATAGGCCACCACATGATACAACAATAACCTCGGTTGAGGGTGTTTTTTCACGTGATAGCATATTGAATGCGTGCAAGCTTACCACGTGGCGAGTTTGACCTCAAGCTGTGTATTCAAACTGAATATCAAAGGCACACGAGATTTACAAAGTATCACATTTTCATAGCGCAGTACAAACACAATTTCAAACGGCTGGAAACAAAAAACATGGGATGAAAGTTGTTACATTTATGCTGAGTGTTTAGCAATCTAATAAAAATTAAATCCTATCTGCTCCCCATTTGGATACTGTCGCTTGTAGGATCTAACAGGTTTGCAGTAACTCGCGTGTTAACCAATCCCGAGAACGCTTCATAGTGCTTTGAAGGGAAAGAAGTTTGGGTTGGGCTCAGCCGAATGAGCCGGGTCGCTGGCGGTGCGTCTTTTCATGTTGCCGCGGTCCCGACATTGTGGCTCATGGGACTGATCTTTGGTGTAAACATTGGGGGTAAATGGACACGAACGTAGCGTGCAAGATCTATGGCGCTACGTTTCGTAACTTGTGTCTAATTCCGCTTAACCCGGGGCTAGGGGCCGTATGAACCCATGTACTTCAAGATCCTCATGGTACTCATATGAACAGTCACAATCAAAGCATGACTGAGATATATCTTTTTTTAGCTGACGACTCTATAACGAATATTTTGGATTAAGAATACTGATCAGCGATACGGATTTGATATTTTTGGAACATCATGATGTCTTGCCGGCATCATTGAAAACTGTTGACCGCTTCTCTCTTGCAGGAAACAAGCCTATGTTTATGTATATTATGATTGTCTTTTTGAATTTGGTGCTAATACTGTTATATGGAAAATGGAATAGGTCTTTGGATTATGGACGCGGATATTGTCTAATGGACGACGGCTGGATTATGAATGACGGACTAGACGCTTGTAACAGTGAACCTATCTCCCCTCCCCGACTGCAAATGGACGAGTCCAGATATGATCATGATGTCATAATGCTATTAAATATCCATGGTATGGGCGCTCAGAGCACCAAATTCAATTGAAATACATAAGATCCTATACAGCGACATGTACGATTGGGGAGCAGTGATGGGTTATTAATTTATTAAGATTGAGTGTTTAGGGAAATTATCCAATCCATTGACGTAAAGTATGATTTTTAGGCAGGTATATATTTTTTGTACAGTCGATAGACGGAGGACAGGTAGCTCCGATATCACGCGGTATCGTCCAATTGGTCTTTTACGAGGCGAATTTGCTCTGACGGTATATGCCAAAAAATATCACAATTATCGCATATAGCATCATCTTCGCTAAAACCAGGGGTATCTCTATCCTTGATACCCCTGGTACACATGGCAGTACATCGCGTTGAACGAAAACCCAGTTGTAAATTTCAGCCAATCACCAAAGCAACATCCTCTACGTATTGGCTAATCAGATCGCTTGTCGTTCTCAACCATCGGTATGGGATACTCCAACATTGACAAGCGACAAGGGCCGCGCCACTGTGTTCAATAGCGAAGCTTTCTGATTAGACACATTTATCTTGTAATTCCGTTTGTATCATCAGCTCCCATTAGCATATATTCGTTCACGCTGAGAGTGGACGTAACGTGGTGTGCTATGCAAGAGGGTCAAGGTTTCACCTTTGGCTCAAAAAGAAACGTTGGCGTTGTGAAGATGATATAGCATATACCCTCAGAGGAATCTCGGACTATGGCATTACAAGCTACGAAACCGGGTTTCTTTTGGCCAAAGCGTATAAAATCGGACTATAGGGCATACTGTCAGTGTCATCGGGGAATATAGTGGTTGGGGAAATGTAATCTCCTATGTTGTGGATTTGTAATGACATTTTTAGGAGAGGCACACGCTATTTCGTCACGAAACTATCCATCAAGTTATCAGTACAGGCATGAGGTTAGTGTTTGACAAAAACGCTGAAAATTAAGCAAAAAACACTGAAATGTTTGCCCCCGCCACCCCTTCCAAAAAAAAAATAATTTACAACCCTCCATCCATATATAGGTCTGGGCAACCGCCGCCCTACACCCAAAACAATCTCCTTTGTATCCCGCAATAAAATACTTTACCATTGATCATACAATTTTAAAGAAGCCCAATAGAGACCAACATTCGTTATTCACATTGTAGAGCCTGTAGTCCAGACTCACTCACGTCTATTTTCTTCAAACTTTCGAGGAACTCTGACATCTTGTCTTTCTCGCCACCGTCGTGAAGGAAACGCTCAACTTTCAAAGACCGCGATAATTCCTCAATTAGTCGGATGATTCCGGCTAATATATATTCGAATGACGATCACTCTGAAAATTGCCGAATGGACGGAGATCGATTGTAGACAGTGCGTAAACTCGTCAGTGATTGGCGAGTGTGAAAATCCCGCACTTAGATCTGTCTCATCGTCTGATTGGAGAACAAAGTTTTGAGATGATTCAAAATGGAGATGTCGCCAGGGCAGGTATGAAAGCAAAACAAGAGGAGTCAAGCGAGACATATAACAGACTGTTACTTATTCAGTACTAAAACGGGTGACATTTCGCTTCCTGGATTTACCGCATACCCATTTCTCCCTCGGACACTGAAGAGCCGTATGCATGGGAGAAGAGCAGGAACTATCAAACACAAACCAGATGACGTCATATTCTTCTAGGTAAAACAAGCGCATGTGTGAAGCGTATGCGAAGAATTAATAGATTTTAAACACAGTCTCTTATGGGGTGATTCTGTCGCCGAGTGGGTTAGAGAGGTTGGCTCTCGGCACGAGGATCGCGTGTTCGCCCCCCACTCAGGACAGTCTGTAGTAGCAGTTGGTTAGCTGGATATGAAGTGCTATCATAGCTCGCCAGGGCAGCGATGGAAGAGCAGATGCGGTTTCTCTTTGTGTCGTTGGAAATACGACCCTGTCGATTATAAAGTGATAAGAATTCATCTGCTAAAGTATGGTAAGGCAGACGAATTACCATCTTCGCCGACGTCGGAGCATATTGATGGGAGCGGCAGCTTTGATCAGTCGAACATTCAAGACGTTATAAACGACAACAACAACAACAACAACAACAACAACAACAACAACAACAACAACAACAACAACACAGACTTGACAGATGGCACTGCGGGAGCGGGAATAGATGCAGTATCTGACCTCGATATTTCTGACAGCTTGACTGATGAGGATCATTCTCAAAGAACTGAACCAAGGTAAAGTATTCTTTTTTTTAGGATCAACGGTCCAACTCCAAGTTCATGAGCTAGCATGACCGAAATATATGTAGTCCGAAATATTCTGCCTGACAGTTAGTCCAGTATAACTTGACGGTAATGGTAAAGAATTCGAGCCAGGCGTAGTATTGTACTGACGGCATTTCATTCATGCCAATTTATTCTCACGACCACGTGATCTCCTCTATTCCCATTAGTGGATTAAAACACATTCTAAAAAGGGCGATATTTCTTTGGGGCCAGGGTAATAAATGGGGCTAGGATTTATTTTGGGGTATAAAAAAAGTTATAGAGTGAAATTTTGCGAAACTGCCTTACCGTAGACTTGCGTACCATTGTTCCCTCCTCATTCATCATGTGCCGCAACTCCGTTTCCCTGTAGATCAATGTACATTTATTTGGCATTTATTTATTTTATTACACATTGGGGGGGCCGGATGTAGAGAGATTGGGAGTTGGACGTGTTTTCACTTCGCTCCGAGAAATTTGTCTAATTCTGCGGATTTCAGCTGATCTTAGCTCTGGTTTTTGTGTAATATATTTTGTGAATACGTTTGGCAAATACCTGTGGTGAAAGTTTGGAATTATTTGTCAGTTTTTTGCTGTTCAGGGCGTTTTTCTGACTTAGTCAGTTTGGCCTGGTCTGGGAAGGCAGAGAGCCGCCATTACTACCGTCTCGGTCTTTGTGACCGAGAGGGTCGGTGTGTTTTTTTCTCTTTCTCCCTCTTCTCTGTTTGTTCGCTGTCTGTAAATATTTCGTATTTTGCTGTTGTATATATATATATCCTTGTTGACTTGATCTAGTCTGAAGTTGGTTCGTTTTTCGTTCGGTTTGTCGATTTGCACATAATATTTGTGTAAATCGAGGTAGGTTGAATACATGTAACATACCGAAGTTATATAGCTGTGCGTTGCAGGCTTAGCCCTGAGTGTACAGCTGTGCGCTAGCCTTTGTTCTCTGTTCTTTTGTTCCTCGCTGTAACCAGGCAACTCGCTGGGTTTAGGACTAGGCTTTTGTTCTGCCTGGCCCTGAAGTTTCAGTGTATTGTTGTAAAGGTTACAGTGTACGTCTTTGGAGTGAGGCTCCATCGGGGAGTATTCAATGTTTACTCTGTGGGGAGGATCACTGTTGGGGTTTGTGCGTGTCACTATTTGTAGTTTGTAGTGGTATTGATAGTCCCTAGTGGGACTTGGAATTTTTTATTTTATTTTTTTTCACTATGGCCTTTGGAAAGTATGATAGGTCACTGAGCCTACAACTTCAAGGTCTAGAGAAAGCTAATGCGTTTGATATATATCACGCATTAAAAGACACTGTTGGATCAGGACCAAAAATCCTTAAAGGTCTAGTACAGGTATCAAATACATTGTGGAACGTCACACTAGCAAATGAAGTTACCAAAACCCGCCTAGTGCTGGAAGGTATTCGTGTTGGAGATCAACGTGGCCATTTTGAGGAAATAGATACAGGGAAATTGCTAGTAAAGATGAAAGGACCATGCGATTTCCCAGATTCTGCGATCAGAAGTGCTTTTGAGTTTTATGGTGATGTTCTCTCTGTACAAAAGGAGTTCTATTCTTTCGATAGAGAGTTTGAGACAGGAGTTCGAATAATTTGGATGTCGAAATTCAAACGTACTCTTCCTTCTTCTATATTAATTGGAGGTATGAGACTTCCTGTATGGTATAACGGTCAAGTAAAAACATGTTATACTTGTGGTTCAGAAGATCACATGAACTAGGTGTCCTTTGAAAAATAAATGCCTGATTTGTCATCAGGAAGGACATCTTAAAAAACCTGTCCAAAAGCCAAACAGGTTTCTGGAGATACCGTAACTAACGACAGAAAGGGTGATTCCTCTGGTCCTCGCCCTGTTCCACCCACAGAAGTCCGAGGAAGACTTTCCGCCGAGGCTGTCCAGCAGAAACAACAGGAGTATATAGATTTATGGAAGACTGTAGGCCCTGATGGCAAACCTATCAAACGTCATCAGGAGATAGTTGCCGCTGGGAGCAATGAGAAAACCTCAAACCACTACGGGCCTCTCGGTGACGAGATGGAGGTAGGTTGTGGTTCGGAATTACAAGCGTCTAGTCCGTCATTCATAATCCAGCCGTCGTCCATTAGAGAATATCCGCGTCCATAATCCAAAGACCTATTCCATTTTCCATATAACAGTATTAGCACCAAATGCAAAAAGACAATCATAATACACATAAACATAGGCTTGTTTCCTGCAACAGAGAAGCGGTCAACAGTTTTCAATGATACCGGCAAGACCTCATGATGTTCCAAAAATATCAAATCCGTATCGCTGATCAGTATTCTTAATCCATAATATTCGTTATAGAGTCGTTAGCTAAAAAAAGATGTATCTCAGTCACGCTTTGATTGTGACTGTTCATATGAGTACCATGAGGATCTTGAAGTACATGGGTTCATACGGCCCCTAGCCCCGGGTTAAGCGGAATTAGACACAAGTTACGAAACGTAGCGCCATAGATCTTGCACGCTACGTTCGTATTTTGCTATCAGCATGCGATATGTATCGCTAAATTTGAGAAACTTTGAGTGGAGGCGCTTGGTGGAATAGCCCTGTTTTATAAGTTTCTGCAACAATGTTTTGTGACGTTGATTAAAATCATCACATTTAACACAGGATCTAGCAAATGCTACTAAGCGAGATATGTATACGCCATATGCAGGTCCCACTGGAATATTACTATCCAGAAAGGGATAGTTTACGTTGTCGAAATTGTAATCATCTCTGTTGTCATAAAGTCGACGAGAGGGAATGCCTGCTTCATTTTTATAGAGATATAGATCTAAATATGATGTGCCTGTAGGGCTATCTGTAGTTTCCTTCAAATCCAGTGAAGGTGGATATATATCCTTCACTGCGTCATTTACATAGCGATTATCCACAGCGAGAAGATCGTCTATATAGCGTTTGGTGAATGAGAAGGAAGGGGCATTGAATGGATCGGTTTTTGAAAGCGCCTGCATATAGTCATATTCATAAGAGAACAGATACAGGTCAGCCAACAGGGATGCACAATTAGTATCCATTGGAATACCTATATGCTGCTGATATATTGTGTTGCCAAATTTCACAGATATTTTTAATGAGAAATTCAAGCAACTCTATAAACAAAGAAACATCCCATGAATGATATCTCTTGTATGTAGTAGAGCTAAAGAATGCTTTATGGCTTCTGACATTAATATATCTACGATCAGTTTTCTTGAACACAGATACTATTAATGAACTTAAACGGTCAATAAGGTCCTGATGAGGGATTGTAGTATAGAGAGTCGAGAAATCCCATGTGGATACATGATTGTACGGTATGTGACCTTTAGCATCAAGTTCTTCCGTAAGACATTTTGAGTTTTTCATTATCCACATACATTCAACGCCAGAGTTCTTAGAAATAATGGCGCAATACCTTTCCCAAAATGCTTTTACAGCCTGAAGGGCCCTCGTCAATAGGGTTGAAAGAAGCTTGGTGGTGCAGCTTCTAGAACCAGCTATGAATCTAGCTTTGTATGGTGATTTATGCGTTTTGGGAGTCCAGTATAGTTTTGGTATGTCGTTATGATTGGTTGGAAGACAAATACCTCTTTCCCTGAGAAACTTGTTGTGATTGTTAAATAAATCTTCCAGGGTAAATGCAGTTTGGGAGTAAGTAGACGTATTTGATGAAGGTATGTCTACACTCAATTCTTTAACCAGCACCTGGTAATAGTAATATTTACATATGAATATTATATTATTCGGAGCTTTGTCTGCTGGGACTATGACGAATTTACTCTGGAGATTTGCTAGAACTTCTTGCGAATTGAGGGTTCTCAGTACTGGTTGTGCTTGGGGAAGAGTTTGAAGATGAAGATGACCGTGATAGTGAGGTATGTGATGGTGTAGAGGCCGAGCCAGGTGATCCGAAGTCAGGTGATCAGAAGTCTGATTCTGATCAGACTGAAAGTGTTGGCAACACATTGACTCCAGACAACTCACCGGATACTGGCGGTGTGTCGGCTCCGGATACACCTGTGCAGTCTGTGAATTCCTTCGTTAATCCTATTCACTCGGGTGTCGACGTAAACTTTACACCGAATGAGGAAGTAATGAAGGAGTTCACAGAAAAGGAAAGTAGTCAACAGTCTTGTAGTAATAAAGCTACCTCGAATCAGAAAAAGAAGAATAAAGAGAATACCATAGATATCGAATCCGGCAAAGAGCCTGAAATAGTCGATGCTACTCCCACTCCTACCAACGATACACCCATGCTTTCTGATGAGGAGTATCAGGAGTGTAGTGATCGTCCGTTAAAAGGCGAGACTTCCTTGAACCAAAGGTCGAAGGACTTGTTGGGACAAGAGAGAGAGAAAGAAGTTTATAAGAAGGAAAATAAAAAAGACAAGATAGAACAAATGAGAAATAAAAAGAAAGGTCAAAAAGAATTACCCAAAATAAAACGTACATAATGGCTAAGCTAACCTTATATATCTTGGCTTGGGCAGTTTTGTGTTTTATTTCTATATACAGACTAAAGATGGTTCAGCCACCAAATATCGTTCAGTGGAATTGCAGAGGAGTTTGGCCAAATTTAAATCCAATTATTAACTCAAGATTATGAACCATCAGCTTTTTGTCTCAACGAGACCTTTCTGAAGAAAGCAGATAAAGATAAATTTAAATTTCGCCAATACACACATTATCATTCCTACGCTTCAGAGGAAAATGGAAAAGCTACAGGCGGTTCTTCAATATTGGTTAAAATGGGTGTTTTACATTCCTGTTCATTTAGTGACAGATTTACAAGCTGTAGCAGTTCGTATTACCTTGAATTCTGTTTTCACATTATGCACGATGTACATACCTTCTTCTGGTAGTCTCCGGCTCAATGAACTTCAAGATCTTTACGATCAGCTCCCGAAACCTTGTTTAATGATGGGTGATTTTAACGGTCGTAATATCCTCTGGGATAATGAAGACAACTGTAAAGGTAAAATTCTCGAAAATTTTATATCAAATAATTCTTTGTGTATTTTTAATGATGGTTCTTATACACATTTGTCCTCGGCCCATGGAACCTATTCAGCATTGGATATCTCACTTTGCGACCTTCTTATTCTTGAAGAATTTTCTTGGTCTGTTCATGATGACCTTTGTGGAAGTGATCACTTTCCCACTGTCCTAAAAGCTGTTCATTCAGCTGATGACCCTCATTTCACAAGGTTTAATTTCAAGAAAGCAAACTGGCCCGAGTTTGAAAAGCTTTGTTCACAAAAACTACAATCAGTCTCCCTCGCTGATGCTTCAGATCCTATACAGCTATTCTCAGATATGTTGATAGAAATTGCCAACCAAACCATTCCCACATCTTCAGGAGTTGCACATATTAAGAAGCCTTGGTTTAATGATGACTGTAAAGAAGCAAGAAAATGTAGGAAGAAGGCTGAAGGATATTTCCGCCGACATCCTAATCCTGAAAATTTGAAAGATCTCCGGGTTACAACAGCTAAATCTCGTAGAACCATGAAACAGAATAAACGTGATTCTTGGAAAAATTATGTTTCTAAGATAAATACTCATACTCCAATAACAAAAGTTTGGAATATGATTCAAAGAAGAAAAGGTAAAAGCTCCAAGTCCAGCGTTCATCATCTCAACGATGGAAATCAGGTGATTACTGACAGAGTAGAAATTGCAAATAAATTAGGAGAAACAATTGCCAAAAACTCTTCATCAGAAAATTATGTACCTAAATTTCAAAGTTTCCAAAAAAGAGAAGAGAAAAATGAAATTAAATTCACCTCCGGTAACCATGAAGGCTATAACGCTTCATTTACAATTGAAGAACTTCATGCTTCTCTCACGAAAGCTCATGACTCTGCTGCAGGCCCTGATAATATTCATTATCAGCTTTTGAAACATCTACCGGAATCATCTCTAGAAATCCTATTACGAATATTCAATAGACTTTGGTATAGAGAAGAATTTCCTCCGTCATGGCACACTGCCATATTTTTACCAGTACCAAAGCCTGGTCGTGACCATACAGACCCTGGTAATTATCGTCCGATTTCACTGACTAGTTGTGTCTGCAAAACAATGGAACGCATGATAAATGATAGCCTTGTTTGGTACCTGGAAACTGAAAAGAAACTGACTGATATTCAAGCTGGTTTCCGAAAAAATAGAAGTACCCTTGATCATTTAGTCAGATTAGATTCGTATGTTAAGAATGCTTTCGCCAAGAACGAACATGTGGTTTCTATCTTTTTTGATTTAGAAAAAGCCTACGATACTACATGGAAATACGGGATTCTTAAAGATCTTCAAAAGATGGGATTAAAAGGGCGTTTACCCGTTTTTATTTCCAACTTTTTGAATGATAGACTATGTTTAGTATCAAGATCAACAGCTTGGCTGCAGTTCTGAATAAATCAATTGATGGCTCACTTTTTGTAGACGATTTCAATATATCGTGTAGTGGGAAAAATATACACAATATTGAGAGAACATTACAACTTTGTCTAAACAGAATTCTGAAATGGTGTATAGAAAATGGTTTCAAATTCTCCAGAGCTAAGACAAATTGTATACATTTTTGCAGAAAATATTTCCATCACGAAGATCCAGTACTTACCTTAGATGGAACTGAAATCAAAGTGGTAAAAGAGGTCAAATTTATAGGCATATTGTTTGATCAACGGCTAACTTTCAAATCTCGTATAAATTGCTTAAAAGCCAAATGCACGAAAGCTCTGATGTTGTTGAAAGTAGTTGCCAGCTATAAGTGGGGAGGAGATCAGCAAACTCTCCTTCATTTATAACGATCACTTGTTCGTTCCAAACTCGATTATGGTTCTATTGTTTACAATGGTGCAAGCAAGTCAAACTTGGGAAAGCTAGATCCTATTCTCCACCACGGACTAAGGCTTTGCCTCGGTGCGTTCAGAACATCACCAAAAGAAAGCTTGTATGTCGAAGCGGATGAATTTCCTTTAGAACTTCGGAGAATTAAATTATCACTGCAATATATCACAAAACTGCGTTCGAACCTCTCAAATCCTGCATATAACTGTGTTTTCAACCCTCAGTACGCAGATATCTTTTTAAAGAAACCCTCTATGAAACCACACCTTGTAGCAGCTGGTATTAAAGTTAGTCAGATTTTACCTAACGAGCTCTTGCCAACTCCACCATGGCAGTTAGCCACGCCGGAAGTAGATATTTCACTGACTAAATATAAAAAGGCAGACACGAGCCAGCTCGTGTATACACAAGAATTTGGTCTACTGAGAGAGAAATACAGTTCACACCAGGCTATTTATACAGATGGTTCTAAAGATGGCGAGAGAGTAGCATGTGCTACTATCTTTAGTTCCAAAACTAAAACGTATCGACTGCCAGGTAAAAGTTCCATATTTACTGCAGAAACAAATTACAACACATATAAGGCAAGTGGGAAGAGGTGCCGACATACTGACTGCGTCACTTGACTTCACAGAATAGTCTTCTGGTTAACCTATTCTGAAGCACATACCAAGAATCTAACGATTCGTGATATGCTTGTATCTCAGGTACGCTTTTATTGTACCTGTTCATGTGGCAACTTGGATGATATGACCACACGGCCCCTAGCACCGGCATAAGCGGTATTAGATACAAATCTAGAGAGGTATGATGGAAATGCTCTGACAACTCGTATACTGGTAATTGGTGAGCTGTTTCGCTGTGACAACTCGTAGATTGGAGATTGGTGAGCTGTATTGTCGGCAGATGTAAATGACGGCATTTAACACAAAAGACTAGTCTGTAAGGCCCGGTGTCGACCCAGCATCAACTTCTCACAAATGCCAACATACATCAAAGACCAAAAGGTCTGTACAGGGGGCGGGCCTCGGGGACGAAACGTCCACCAGCAGAATCTCGCCATATACAGGAAAAAATTACAACACATATAAGGGAAGTGGGAAAAGGTGCCGGCACACTGACTGCGTCACATGACTTCACAGAAGGGTGCGTGAGTGAGTGAATAGAGTTTAACGTCGCTTTCAACAATATCACATTATAGTCTTCTGGTTAATCTATTCTAAAGCACATACCAAGAATCTAACGATTCGTGATATGTGTTGTATCTCAGGTACGCTTTTATTGTACCTGTTCATGTTACAACTTGGATGATATGACCACACGGCCCCTAGCACCGGCATAAGCGGTATTAGATACAAATATAGAGAGGTATGATGGAAATGCTCTGACAACTCGTATACTGGTAATTGCTCTATTATCAGCTTTAGAAGGTATTGGATCCACTAGAAGGAAAAAATATGTCATATTCTCAGATTCACTGTCATGGCTTAAAGCAATTAAAAATGGAAATTCCACTCATCCCACCATCTTGGAAATTCTACAATTATATGACACCAGATTTGATCAACAGATAGATATTGTGTTTTGTTGGGTTTCTAGTCTCGTTGACATCAAAGGCAACACTGAAGCTGATAGATTGGCTAAGGCAGCTCTAGATGAAGAAGTTGACCCTGTTGGAATACCATACAGCGATTTCAGACCATCTATCTGCGCTTATGTAAGAAAGCTGTTTCAATCTTTATGGGATACTATGGATAATAACAAACTTCACGAGTTAAAAATAACGGTTGGTTATACTCACCTGAACAGTCATAAACGTTTGGACCAGGCCATGATTAGACGATGTAAGATCGGTCACACACGATTGACTCATGAATATTTACTAAAACAGGAGCCCATTCCAAGGTGTATACCTTGCCATGAAAATCTCACGGTGAAACATATTCTCATAGACTGCATAGATTTTAAGACTGTAAGAGATACTTTTTATCGAGCAGCTACGCTGAAAGATCTTTTTAGCAGAGTGAAAGAGGATTGTATTTTAGGTTATTTGAGAGAGATTGGTTTGTTGTACAAATTTTAATGTTTGTACCTGTTTTAACGCATTAGTTTACTGAGTTTTTGAATTGATTACTTAGAATTTTGTTTGATCGTCGCTATATAGCTGAAATATTGCTGAATGCGACGTTAAACCTTAATTCTCTCTCTCTCTCTCTCCTTATTACACATTGGTTAGTACAAGGAAACACATTAGAATTATATTACCATCCACTGTTGGGTCGGGATAGAATCGACCCCGCCGACCGCACACTCTGCTTCATAGGCTGGCATTCTAGCGACTGAGCTTCACACGCAACTGGTGAGTGGATGTGTTTGGAACATATTTCAACCGCCCACTGGGGTTCCGACAGCAATCAGGAAGGGCATAAGGCCATATGTAGATCCGAAATTCCGATTGGATAGTGAACAGTTTGCGCGCATGCGTATAACGCATATGCATGTGACAGGGCCAAAACAGTCAATGAATATTCATGATCGCATGGGGCGGACTTTGGATGTTCATTTCACTTTGATGGTAGCTAAATTACGTACATGGGGAGACCTCCGAGGGAGTTTCAACTATTTTATCACGACTCACCGGTGTCTGAAACTGCCGTACATCTAATCTCTATCTCCACCCGTGCAAAATTGTGTTCCATTCAGCTCTCCGTGTGAAAGAATAAAGCATATATCGCCGTCTGAATTTTTCAGTCAACGATTTTTCGAATAACGGTCGCCCCCTGAGAAAGAGTAAAGCAAAAATCCCACTCAGAATTTTCCAGTCAAAACGGTCGTCTTATTTTGAATTAAGCGCGCGGCTACATATACCACATGGTAAGTCAAATATCTGTCACGTTAGTCGCGCGCAAAGTTTAAAATTTTACATGGCGGCCGTTTTTCGGAAAATCGTCGACTGGAAATTTCAGACGACGATATATGCTTTATTCTTTCACACGGAGAGCTGAATGGGACATAATTTTGCACGGGTGGGGATAGATATTAGATGTACGGCAGTTTCCTCTGGTATGGGGTGTATATATTCATTTAGCTATTTGGTGGTCGATGAACAATGCACGGGTAACTTCGGAAACGGAAATAACCAGCAAATTTGGAAATTTAATCCATTTACATCTTTAATTGCGAGTGAGTGCGTGCCCTTTCTACTGATTTCGCCGTTTTTGTAAAGCCTAGTGACGAAAACCCATCATGGCCAAACGTCGTTGGGGCTCGCATTTGGTCATGTGACACCATCTAGGTCATGTGACGTATAGCTATTGACAGATCATGTGACGACGTGCACTTTTACCAACGGGGGTCTATTTGACTTCGGTGATGTTATTTAAAACCTGTTCGCAGTTGCAAGATTTAAGGTAGACAACGGCATTCATTTCTATATAAGGCAGTATTTCCCTTTCATAGATCACATCAAGTGACACAATCGCAAAATGCCCTGCCCTTTCTTAATTGATATTGAAAGATTCATGAACAATTATTCGTTGCTTCTTTCCGAAATTGATATTCAATACTATTCATATCTGACGAAACGTGTTAATCAAATGAAACCGAAAGTGAATTTGTCTACTCTGGACACACGGATGTTGAACTCCACAACATGACGTTGCTGTTAATCTGGACATGCAAACCCAGGTATATGAGAGTTGTGGGGGGATTCCGGCAGTAGTCTGTCTGAACTGCTTTGAACGGTGTCTTTGGTTATTTGTATGTTATAATAACCATTCATGTCGCACAATTAGCCATCCCGATTCGGTGTTATCATTCGATTTTTTGATGAAAACTATTCAACTCAACACCAATCAAAAACACTTTTCAAATATAACTATAGTCGTACCTACGCCATGGATACATTTTCATAACAACTGGCAATCGGATTATGTCTCAACAAATTCAATGGCAACTTTTCTGATGGCGGCGTTCAAAGTTTGGAGTTGGAAAATAGCGTGTGTTTCACCATTTGAGCTTCTGGCTTGTACGACGCGTACATGTATATTTCGGGCATGTTGCGCCTGCCACTCATATTTACGGCTGTAATTGTGTGACGAGCAGACCATTTTATACATGTACATGGACATATATAACAATCGATCATTGTGTACATAGCTATGTCAAGTACAACAAATAATTTAGTACAGATCTTCTTATTTTGGAATAAACCATCAAAGTGCAAGTTATATGTTCTGCTGCTGGTGGGATGTGGAAAGTTTTAGAAGATTTGGAATGTGGAATGTTTAGAAGATTTTCGTTTTTGGCATTTTATTTCACACAAATTTACTCTTTCTTTTCAGTTATACAAGTCCTGAAGATGAAAATTCCAATGTGGAAAATTCTGATGACGAAACTTCCACTTCCAGTGATGAAAGTCAACATTCGAATGGAAATCCTGTATGGTCATTGTTCTACAATAGAGACCTGTACTCATCAGGAGACACTCTTCCCACTTCCCTTATATGTGTTGTAATTTTTACCTGTATATGGCGAGATTCTGCTGGTGGACGTTTCGTCCCCGAGGCTCGCCCCCTGTACAGACCTTTTATTCTTTGATATATGTTGGCATTTGTGGGAAGTTGATGCTGGGTCGACATCGGACCTTACAGACTAGTCTTTTGTGTTAATTGCCGTCATTTACATCTGACGACACAGCTCACCAATCTCCAATGTACGAGTTCTCACAGCGAAACAGCTCACCAATTACCAGTATACGAGTTGTCAGAGCATTTCCGTCATAGCTCTCTAGATTTGTATCTAATACCGCTTATGCCGGTGCTAGGGGCCGTGTGGTCATATCATTCAACTTGCCACATGAACAGGTACAATGAAAGCGTACCTGAGATACAACACATATCTTGAATCGTTAGATTCGTGGTATGTGCTTTAGAATAGGTTTACCAGAAGACTATTCTGTGAAGTCATATGACGCAGTCAGTATGTCGGCACCTCTTCCCACTTCCCTTATATGTGTTGTAATATTTACCTGTATATGGCGAGATTTTGCTGGTGAACGTTTCGTCCCCGAAGCCCGCCCCCTGTACAGACCTTTTGGTCTTTGATATATGTTGGCATTTGTAGGAAGTTGATGCTGGGTCGACATCGGCCTTACAGACTAGTATTTTGTGTTAATTGCCGTCATTTACATCTGACGACGACACAGCTCACCAATCTCCAATGTACGAGTTGTCACAGCGAAACAGCAAACCAATTACCAGTATACGAGTTGTCAGAGCATTTCCATCATAGCTCTCTAGATTTGTATCTAATACCGCTTATGCGGGTGCTAGGGGCCGTGTGGTCATATCATTCAACTTGCCACATGAACAGGTACAATAAAAGCGTACCTGAGATACAACACATATCTTGAATCGTTAGATTCTTGGTATGTGCTTTAGAATAGGTTTACCAGAAGACTATTCTGTGAAGTCATATGACGCAGTCAGTATGTCGGCACCTCTTCCCACTTCCCTTATATGTGTTGCAAATTTTACCTGTATATGGCGAGATTCTGCTGGTGGACGTTTCGTCCCCGAGGCCCGCCCCCTGTACATACCTTTTGGTCTTTGATATATGCTGGCATTTGTGCGAAGTTGATGCTGGGTCGACATCGGCCCTTACAGACTAGTCTTTTGTGTTAATTGCCGTCATTTACATCTGACGACGACACAGCTCACCAATCTCCAATGTACGAGTTGTCACAGCGAAACAGCTCACCAATTACCAGTATACGAGTTGTCAGCGCATTTTCATCATAGCTCTCTATATTTATATCTAATACCGCTCATGTCGGTGCTAGGGGCCGTGTGGTCATATCATTCAAGTTGCCACATGAACA
The DNA here is from genome assembly GCA_036873755.1 of Hanleya hanleyi. Lineage (NCBI taxonomy): Eukaryota > Metazoa > Mollusca > Polyplacophora > Lepidopleurida > Hanleyidae > Hanleya > Hanleya hanleyi. The sequence continues at coordinate 41,593 of JAVTVY010041418.1, read as the reverse complement.
GGTACAATAAAAGCGTACCTGAGATACAACACATATCTTGAATCGCTAGATTCTTAGTATGGATTAAGAATACTGATCAGCGATACGGATTTGATATTTTTGGAACATCATGATGCCTTTGCGGCATCATTGAAAACTGTTGACCGCCTCTCTCTTGCAGGAAACAAGCCTATGTTTATGTATACTATGATTGTCTTTTTGAATTTGGCGCTAATGCTGTTATATGGAATATGGAATAGGTCTTTGGATTATGGACGCGGATATTCTCTAATGGACGACGGCTGTATTATGAATGACGGACTAGACGCTTGTAATTAGAATAGGTTTACCAGAAGACTATTCTGTGAAGTCATATGACGCAGTATGTCGGCACCTCTTCCCACTTCCAGTATATGTGTTGTAATTTTTACCTGTATATGGCGAGATTCTGCTGGTGGACGTTCCGTCCCCGAGGCCCGCCCCCTGTACAGACCTTTTGGTATTTGATATATGTTGGCATTTGTGGGAAGTTGATGCTGGGCCGACATCGGGCCTTACAGACTAGTCTTTTGTGTTAATTGCCGTCATTTACATCTGACGACCACACAGCTCACCAATCTCCAGTGTACGAGTTGTCACAGCGAAACAGCTCACCAATTACCAGTATACGAGTTGGGAGAGCATTTCCATCATAGCTCTCAAGATTTGTATCTAATACCGCTTATGCCGGTGCTAGGGGCCGTGTGGTCATATCATTCAACTTGCCACATGATCAGGTGCAATAAAAGCGTACCTGAGATACAACACATATCTTGAATCGTTAGATTCTTGGTATGTGTTTTAGAATAGGTTTACCAGAAAACTATTCTGTGAAGTCATATGACGCAGTCAGTATGTCGGCACCTCTTCCCACTCCCCTTATATGTGTTGTAATTTTTACCTGTATATGGCGAGATTTTGCTGGTGGACGTTTCGTTCCCGAGGACCGCCCCCTGTACAGACCTTTTGGTCTTTGATATATGTTGGCATTTGTGCTAAGTTGATGCTGGGTCGACATCGGGCCTTACAGACTAGTCTTTTGTGTTAATTGCCGTCATTTACATCTGACGACGACACAGCTCACCAATCTCCAATATACGAGTTGTCACAGCGAAACAGCTCACCAATTACCAGTGTACGAGTTGTCAGAGCATTTCCATCATAGCTCTCTAGATTTATATCTAATATCGCTTATGTCGGTGCTAGGGGCCGTGTGGTCATATCATTCAAGTTGTCACATGAACAGGCACAATAAAAGTGTACCTGAGATACAACACATATCTTGAATCGTTATATTCTTGGTATGTGTTTTAGAATAGGTTTACCAGATGACTATTCTGTGAAGTCATATGACGCAGTCAGTATGTCGGCACCTCTTCCCACTTCCCTTATATGTGTTGTAATTTTTACCTGTATATGGGGAGATTCTACTGGTGGACGTTTCGTCCCCGAGGCCCGCCCCCTGTACAGATCTTTTGGTCTTTGATATATGTTTGCATTTGTGGGAAGTTGATGCTGGGTCGACATCGGGCCTTACAGACTAATCTTTTGTGTTAATTGCCGTCATTTACATCTGACGACGACACAGCTCACCAATCTCCAATGTACGAGTTGTCACAGCGAAACAGCTCACGAATTACCAGTATACGAGTTGTCAGAGCATTTTCATCATAGCTCTCTAGACTTATATCTAATACCGCTTATGTCGGTGCTAGGGGCCGTGTGGTCATATCATTCAAGTTGCCACATGAACAGGTACAATAAAAGCGTACCTGAGATACAACACATATCTTGAATCGTTAGATTCTTGGTATGTGCTTTAGAATAGGTTTACCAGAAGACTATTCTGTGAAGTCATATGACGCAGTCAGTATTTCGGCACCTCTTCCCACTTCCCTTTTTTGTGTTGTAATTTTTACCTGTATATGACGAGATTCTGCTGGTGGATGTTTCGTCCCCGTGGCCCACCCCCTGTACAGACCTTTTGGTCTTTGATATATGTTGGCATTTGTGGGAAGTTGATGCTGGGTCGACATCGGGCCTTACAGACTAGTCTTTTGTGTTAATTGCCGTCATTTACATCTGACGACGACACAGCTCACAAATCTCCAATGTACGAGTTGTCACAGCGAAACAGCTCACCAATTACCAGTATACGAGTTGTCAGAGCATTTCCATCATAGCTCTAGATTTGTATGTATACGAGTTGTCAGAGCATTTCCATCATAGCTCTCTAGATTTGTATGTAATACCGCTTATGCCGGTGCTAGGGGCCGTGTGGTCATATCATTCAAGTTGCCACATGAACAGGTACAATAAAAGCGTACCTGAGATACAACACATATCTTGAATCGTTAGATTCTTTGTATGTGCTTTAGAATAGGTTTACCAGAAGACTATTCTGTGAAGTCATATGACGCAGTCAGTATTTCGGCACCTCTTCCCACTTCCCTTTTTTGTGTTGTAATGTTTACCTGTATATGACGAGATTCTGCTGGTGGACGTTTCGTCGCCGAGGCCCGCCCCCTGTACAGACCTTTTGGTATTTGATATATGTTGGCATTTGTGGGAAGTTGATGCTGGGTCGACATCGGGCGTTACAGACTAGTCTTTTGTGTTAATTGCCGTCATTTACATCTGGCGACGACACAGCTCACAAATCTCCAATGTACGAGTTGTCACAGCGAAACAGCTCACCAATTACCAGTATACGAGTTGTCAGAGCATTTCCATCATAGCTCTCTAGATTTGTATGTAATACCGCTTATGCCGGTGCTAGGGGCCGTGTGGTCATATCATTCAAGTTGCCACATGAACAGGTACAATAAAAGCGTACCTGAGATACAACACATATCTTGAATGGTTAGATTCTTGTTATGTGCTTTAGAATAGGTTTACCAAAAGACTATTCTGTGAAGTCCTGTGACGCAGTCAGTATGTCGGCACCTCTTCCCACTTCCCTTATATGTGTTGTAATTTTTACCTCTTTATGGCGAGATGCTGCTGGTGAACGTTTCGTCCCGGAGGCCCGCCCCCTGTACAGACCTTTCGGTCTTTGATATATGTTGGCATTTGTGGGAAGTTGATGCTGGGTCGACATCGGGCCTTACAGACTAGTCTTTTGTGTTAATTGCCGTCATTTACATCTGACGATGACACAGCTCACCAATCTCCAATGTACGAGTTGTCACAGCGAAACAGCTCACCAATTACCAGTATACGAGTTGTCAGAGCATTTCCATCATAGCTCTCTAGATTTGTATGTAATACCGCTTATGCCGGTGCTAGGGGCCGTGTGGTCATATCATTCAAGTTGCCACATGAACAGGTACAGTAAAAGCGTACCTGAGATACAACACATATCTTGAATCGTTAGATTCTTGGTATGTGCTTTAGAATATGTTTACCAGAAGACTATTCTGTGAAGTCATATGACGCAGTCAGTATGTCGGCACCTCTTCCCACTTCCCTTATATGTGTTGTAATTTTTACCTGTATATGGCGAGATTCTGCTGGTGGACGTTTCGTCCCCGAGGCCCGCCCCCTGTACAGACCATTTGGTCTTTGATATATGTTGGCATTTGTGGAAAGTTGATGCTGGGTCGACATCGGGCCTTACAGCCTAGTCTTTTGTGTTAATTGCCGTCATTTACATCTGACGACGACACAGCTCACCAATCTCCAATGTACGAGTTGTCACAGCGAAACAGCTCACCAATTACCAGTATACGAGTTGTCAGAGCATTTTAATCATAGCTCTCTAGATTTATATCTAATACCGCTTATGTCGGTGCTAGGGGCCGTGTGGTCATATCATTCAAGTTGCCACATGAACAGGTACAATAAAAGCGTACCTGAGATACAACACATATCTTGAATCGTTAGATTCTTGGTGTGTGCTTTAGAATAGGTTTACCAGAAGACTATTCTGTGAAGTCATATGACGCAGTCAGTATTTCGGCACCTCTTCCCACTTCCCTTTTTGTGTTGTAATTTTTACCTGTATATGACGAGATTCTGCTGGTGGACGTTTCGTCCCCGAGGCCCGCCCCCTGTACAGACCTTTTGGTATTTGATATATGTTGGCATTTGTGGGAAGTTGATGGTGGGTCGACATCGGGCGTTACAGACTAGTCTTTTGTGTTAATTGCCGTCATTTACATCTGACGACGACACAGCTCACAAATCTCCAATGTACGAGTTGTCACAGCGAAACAGCTCACCAATTACCAGTATACGAGTTGTCAGAGCATTTCCATCATTGCTCTCTAGATTTGTATGTAATACCGCTTATGCCGGTGCTAGGGGCCGTGTGGTCATTTCATTCAAGTTGCCACATGAACAGGTACAATAAAAGCGTACCTGAGATACAACACATATCTTGAATCGTTAGATTCTTGGTATGTGCTTTAGAATAGGTTTACCAGAAGACTATTCTGTGAAGTCATATGACGCAGTCAGTATGTCGGCACCTCTTCCCACTTCCCTTATATGTGTTGTAATTTTTACCTGTATATGGCGAGATTCTGCTGGTGGACGTTTCGTCCCCGAGGCCCGCCCCCTGTACAGACCATTTGGTCTTTGATATATGTTGGCATTTGTGGAAAGTTGATGCTGGGTCGACATCGGGCCTTACAGCCTAGTCTTTTGTGTTAATTGCCGTCATTTACATCTGACGACGACACAGCTCACCAATCTCCAATGTACGAGTTGTCACAGCGAAACAGCTCACCAATTACCAGTATACGAGTTGTCAGAGCATTTCCATCATAGCTCTCTAGATTTATATCTAATACCGCTTATGTCGGTGCTAGGGGCCGTGTGGTCATATCATCCAAGTTGCCACATGAACAGGTACAATAAAAGCGTACCTGAGATACAACACATATCACGAATCGTTAGATTCTTGGTATGTGCTTTAGAATAGGTTTACCAGAAGACTATTCTGTGAAGTCATATGACGCAGTCAGTATGTCGGCACCTCTTCCCACTTCCCTTATATGTGTTGTAATTTTTACCTGTATATGACGAGATTCTGCTGGTGGACGTTTCGTCCCCGAGGCCCGCCCCCTGTACAGACCTTTTGGTATTTGATATATGTTGGCATTTGTGGGAAGTTGATGCTGGGTCGACATCGGGCGTTACAGACTAGTCTTTCGTGTTAATTCCGTCATTTACATCTGACGACGATACAGCTCACCAATCTCCAATGTATGAGTTGTCACAGCGAAACAGCTCACCAATTACCAGTATACGAGTTGTCAGAGCATTTCCATCATAGCTCTCTAGATTTGTATGTAATACCGCTTATGCCGGTGCTAGGGGCCGTGTGGTCATTTCATTCAAGTTGCCACATGAACAGGTACAATAAAAGCGTACCTGAGATACAACACATATCTTGAATCGTTAGATTCTTGGTATGTGCTTTAGAATAGGTTTACCAGAAGACTATTCTGTGAAGTCATATGACGCAGTCAGTATGTCGGCACCTCTTCCCACTTCCCCTATATGTGTTGTAATTTTTACCTGTATATGGCGAGATTCTGCTGGTGGACGTTTCGTCCCCGAGGCCCGCCCCCTGTACAGACCTTTTTGGTCTTTGATATATGTTGGCATTTGTGGGAAGTTGATGCTGGGTCGACATCGGGCCTTACAGCCTAGTCTTTTGTGTTAATTGCTGTCATTTACATCTGACGACGACACAGCTCACCAATCTCCAATGTACGAGTTGTCACAGCGAAACAGCTCACCAATTACCAGTATACGAGTTGTCAGCATTTTCATCATAGCTCTCTAGATTTATATCTAATACCGCTGATGTCGGTGCTCGGGGCCGTGTGGTCATATCATTCAAGTTGCCACATGAACAGGTACAATAAAAGCGTACCTGAGATACAACACATATCTTGAATCGTTAGATTCTTGGTATGTGCTTTAGAATAGGTTTACCAGAAGACTATTCTGTGAAGCCGTATGACGCAGTCAATATGTCGGCACCTCTTCCCCCTTCCCTTATATGTGTTGTAATATTTACCTGTATATGGCAAGATTCTGCTGGTGGACGGTTCGTCCCCGAGGCCCGCCCCCTGTACAGACCTTTTGGTCTTTGATATATGTTGGCATTTGTGGGAAGTTGATGCTGGGTCGACATCGGGCCTTATAGACTAGTCTTTTGTGTTAATTGCCGTCATTTACATCTGACGACGACACAGCTCACCAATCTCCAATATACGAGTTTTCACAGCGAAACAGCTCACCAATTACCAGTATACGAGTTGTGAGAGCATTTCCATCATAGCTGTCTAGATTTTTATCTAATACCGCTTATGCCGGTGCTAGGGGCCGTGTGGTCATATCATTCAAGTTGCCACATGAACAGGTACAATAAAAGAGTACCTGAGATACAACACATATCTTGAATGGTTAGATTCTTGGTATGTGCTTTAGAATAGGTTTACCAGAAGACTATTCTGTGAAGTCCTGTGACGCAGTCAGTATGTCGGCACCTCTTCCCACTTCCCTTATATGTGTTGTAATTTTTACCTCTTTATGGCGAGATTCTGCTGGTGGACGTTTCGTCCCGGAGGCCCGCCCCCTGTACAGATCTTTTGGTCTTTGATATATGTTGGCATTTGTGGGAAGTTGATGCTGGGTCGACATCGGGCCTTACAGACTAGTCTTTTGTTTTAATTGCCATCATTTACATCTGACGATGACACAGCTCACCAATCTCCAATGTACGATTTGTCACAGCGAAACAGCTCACCAATTACCAGTATACGAGTTGTCAGAGCATTTTCATCAGAGCTCTCTAGATTTATATCTAATACCGCTTATGTCGGTGCTAGGGGCCGTGTGGTCATATGATTCAAGTTGCCATATGAACAGGTACAATAAAAGCGTGCCTGAGATACAACACATATCTTGAATCGTTAGATTCTTGGTATGTGCTTTAGAATAGGTTTACCAGAAGACTATTCTGTGAAGTCATATGACGCAGTCAGTATTTCGGCACCTCTTCCCACCTCCCTTTTTTGTGTTGTAATTTTTACCTGTATATGACGAGATTCTGCTGGTGGACGTTTCGTCCCTGAGGCCCGCCCCCTGTACAGACCTTTTGGTATTTGATATATGTTGGCATTTGTGGGAAGTTGATGCTGGGTCGACATCGGGCGTTACAGACTAGTCTTTTGTGTTAATTGCCGTCATTTACATCTGACGACGACACAGCTCACAAATCTTCAATGTACGAGTTGTCACAGTGAAACAGCTCACCAATTACCAGTATACGAGTTGTCAGAGCATTTCCATCATAGCTCTCTAGATTTGTATGTAATACCGCTTATGCCGGTGCTGGGGCCCTGTGGTCATATCATTCAAGTTGCCACATGAACAGGTACAATAAAAGCGTACCTGAGATACAACACATATCTTGAATCGTTAGATTCTTGGTATGTGCTTTAGAATAGTTTTACCAGAAGACTATTCTGTGAAGTCATATGACGCAGTCAGTATGTCGGCACCCCTTCCCACTTCCCTTATATGTGTTGTAATTTTTACCTGTATATGGCGAGATTCTGCTGGTGGACGTTTCGTCCCCGAGGCCCGCCCCCTGTACAGACCTTTTGGTATTTGATATATGGTGGCATTTGTGGGAAGTTGATGCTGGGTCGACATCGGGCGTTACAGACTAGTTTTTGTGTTAATTGCCGTCATTTACATCTGACGACGACACAGCTCGCAAATCTCCAATGTACGAGTTGTCACAGCGAAACAGGTCACCAATTACCAGTATACGAGTTGTGAGAGCATTTCCATCATAGCTGTCTATATTTTTATCTAATACCGCTTATGCCGGTGCTAGGGGCCGTGTGGTCATATCATTCAAGTTGCCACATGAACAGGTAGAATAAAAACGTACCTGAGATACAACACATATCTTGAATCGTTAGATTCTTGGTATGTGATTTAGAATAGGTTCACCAGAAGACTATTCTGTGAAGTCATATGACGCAGTCAGTATGTCGGCACCTCTCCCCACTTCCCTTATATGTGTTGTAATTTTTACCTGTATATGGCGAGATTTTGCTGGTGGACGTTTCGTCCCCGAGGCCCGCCCCTGTACAGACCTTTTGGTCTTTGATATGTGTTGGCATTTGTGCGAAGTTGATGCTGGGTCGACATCGGGCGTTACAGACTAGTCTTTTGTGTTAATTGCCGTCATTTACATCTGACGACGACACAGCTCACAAATCTCCAATGTACGAGTTGTCACAGCGAAACAGCTCACCAATTACCAGTATACGAGTTGTCAGAGCATTTCCATCATTGCTCTCTAGATTTGTATGTAATACCGCTTATGCCGGTGCTAGGGGCCGTGTGGTCATTTCATTCAAGTTGCCACATGAACAGGTACAATAAAAGCGTACCTGAGATACAACACATATCTTGAATCGTTAGATTCTTGGTATGTGCTTTAGAATATGTTTACCAGAAGACTATTCTGTGAAGTCATATGACGCAGTCAGTATGTCGGCACCTCTTCCCACTTCCCTTATATGTGTTGTAATTTTTACCTGTATATGGCGAGATTCTGCTGGTGGACGTTTCGTCCCCGAGGCCCGCCCCCTGTACAGACCATTTGGTCTTTGATATATGTTGGCGTTTGTGGGAAGTTGATGCTGGGTCGACATCGGGCCTTACAGCCTAGTCTTTTGTGTTAATTGCCGTCATTTACATCTGACGACGACACAGCTCACCAATCTCCAATGTACGAGTTGTCACAGCGAAACAGCTCACCAATTACCAGTATACGAGTTGTCAGCATTTTCATCATAGCTCTCTAGATGTATATCTAATACCGCTGATGTCGGTGCTCGGGGCCGTGTGGTCATATCATCCAAGTTGCCACATGAACAGGTACAATAAAAGCGTACCTGAGATACAACACATATCTTGAATGGTTAGATTCTTGGTATGTGCTTTAGAATAGGTTTACCAGAAGACTATTCTGTGAAGCCATATGACGCAGTCAATATGTCGGCACCTCTTCCCCCTTCCCTTATATGTGTTGTAATATTTACCTGTATATGGCAAGATTCTGCTGGTGGACGGTTCGTCCCCGAGGCCCGCCCCCTGTACAGACCTTTTGGTCTTTGATATATGTTGGCATTTGTGGGAAGTTGATGCTGGGTCGACATCGGGCCTTATAGACTAGTCTTTTGTGTTAATTGCCGTCATTTACATCTGACGACGACACAGCTCACCAATCTCCAATATACGAGTTGTCACAGCGAAACAGCTCACCAATTACCAGTATACGAGTTGTGAGAGCATTTCCATCATAGCTGTCTAGATTTTTATCTAATACCGCTTATGCCGGTGCTAGGGGCCGTGTGGTCATATCATTCAAGTTGCCACATGAACAGGCACAATAAAAGCGTACCTGAGATACTACACATATCTTGAATCGTTAGATTCTTGGTATGTGTTTTAGAATAGGTTTACCAGAAGACTATTCTGTGAAGTCATATGACGTAGTCAGTATGTCGGCACCTCTTCCCACTTCCCTTATATGTGTTGTAATTTTTACCTGTATATGGCGAGATTCTGCTGGTGGACGTTTCGTCCCCTAGGCCCGCCCCCTGTACAGACCATTTGGTCTTTGATATATGTTGGCGTTTGTGGGAAGTTGATGCTGGGTCGACATCGGGCCTTACAGCCTAGTCTTTTGTGTTAATTGCCGTCATTTACATCTGACGACGACACAGCTCACCAATCTCCAATGTACGAGTTGTCACAGCGAAACAGCTCACCAATTACCAGTATACGAGTTGTCAGCATTTTCATCATAGCTCTCTAGATTTATATCTAATACCGCTGATGTCGGTGCTCGGGGCCGTGTGGTCATATCATTCAAGTTGCCACATGAACAGGTACAATAAAAGCGTACCTGAGATACAACACATATCTTGAATCGTTAGATTCTTGGTATGTGCTTTAGAATATGTTTACCAGAAGACTATTCTGTGAAGTCATATGACGCAGTCAGTATGTCGGCACCTCTTCCCACTTCCCTTATATGTGTTGTAATTTTTACCTGTATATGGCGAGATTTTGCTGGTGGACGTTTCGTCCCCGAGGCCCGCCCCCTGTACAGACCTTTTGGTCTTTGATATATGTTGGCATTTGTGCGAAGTTGATGCTGGGTCGACATCGGGCCTTACAGACTAGTCTTTTGTGTTAATTGCCGTCATTTACATCTGACGACGATACAGCTCACCAATCTCCAATATACGAGTTGTCACAGCGAAACAGCTCAACAATTACCAGTATACGAGTTGTCAGAGCATTTCCATCATAGCTCTCTAGATTTATATCTAATATCGCTTATGTCGGTGCTAGGGGCCGTGTGGTCATATCATTCAAGTTGCCACATGAACAGGCACAATAAAAGCGTACCTGAGATACTACACATATCTTGAATCGTTAGATTCTTGGTATGTGTTTTAGAATAGGTTTACCAGAAGACTATTCTGTGAAGTCATATGACGTAGTCAGTATGTCGGCACCTCTTCCCACTTCCCTTATCTGTGTTGTAATTTTTACCTGTATATGGGGAGATTCTACTGGTGGACGTTTCGTCCCCGAGGCCCGCCCCCTGTACAGATCTTTTGGTCTTTGATATATGTTTGCATTTGTGGGAAGTTGATGCTGGGTCGACATCGGGCCTTACAGACTAATCTTTTGTGTTAATTGCCGTCATTTACATCTGACGACGACACAGCTCACCAATCTCCAATGTACGAGTTGTCACAGCGAAACAGCTCACGAATTACCAGTATACGAGTTGTCAGAGCATTTTCATCATAGCTCTCTAGACTTATATCTAATACCGCTTATGTCGGTGCTAGGGGCCGTGTGGTCATATCATTCAAGTTGCCACATGAACAGGTACAATAAAAGCGTACCTGAGATACAACACATATCTTGAATCGTTAGATTCTTGGTATGTGCTTTAGAATAGGTTTACCAGAAGACTATTCTGTGAAGTCATATGACGCAGTCAGTATTTCGGCACCTCTTCCCACTTCCCTTTTTTGTGTTGTAATTTTTACCTGTATATGACGAGATTCTGCTGGTGGATGTTTCGTCCCCGTGGCCCACCCCCTGTACAGACCTTTTGGTCTTTGATATATGTTGGCATTTGTGGGAAGTTGATGCTGGGTCGACATCGGGCCTTACAGACTAGTCTTTTGTGTTAATTGCCGTCATTTACATCTGACGACGACACAGCTCACAAATCTCCAATGTACGAGTTGTCACAGCGAAACAGCTCACCAATTACCAGTATACGAGTTGTCAGAGCATTTCCATCATAGCTCTAGATTTGTATGTATACGAGTTGTCAGAGCATTTCCATCATAGCTCTCTAGATTTGTATGTAATACCGCTTATGCCGGTGCTAGGGGCCGTGTGGTCATATCATTCAAGTTGCCACATGAACAGGTACAATAAAAGCGTACCTGAGATACAACACATATCTTGAATCGTTAGATTCTTTGTATGTGCTTTAGAATAGGTTTACCAGAAGACTATTCTGTGAAGTCATATGACGCAGTCAGTATTTCGGCACCTCTTCCCACTTCCCTTTTTTGTGTTGTAATGTTTACCTGTATATGACGAGATTCTGCTGGTGGACGTTTCGTCGCCGAGGCCCGCCCCCTGTACAGACCTTTTGGTATTTGATATATGTTGGCATTTGTGGGAAGTTGATGCTGGGTCGACATCGGGCGTTACAGACTAGTCTTTTGTGTTAATTGCCGTCATTTACATCTGGCGACGACACAGCTCACAAATCTCCAATGTACGAGTTGTCACAGCGAAACAGCTCACCAATTACCAGTATACGAGTTGTCAGAGCATTTCCATCATAGCTCTCTAGATTTGTATGTAATACCGCTTATGCCGGTGCTAGGGGCCGTGTGGTCATATCATTCAAGTTGCCACATGAACAGGTACAATAAAAGCGTACCTGAGATACAACACATATCTTGAATGGTTAGATTCTTGTTATGTGCTTTAGAATAGGTTTACCAAAAGACTATTCTGTGAAGTCCTGTGACGCAGTCAGTATGTCGGCACCTCTTCCCACTTCTCTTATATGTGTTGTAATTTTTACCTCTTTATGGCGAGATGCTGCTGGTGAACGTTTCGTCCCGGAGGCCCGCCCCCTGTACAGACCTTTCGGTCTTTGATATATGTTGGCATTTGTGGGAAGTTGATGCTGGGTCGACATCGGGCCTTACAGACTAGTCTTTTGTGTTAATTGCCGTCATTTACATCTGACGATGACACAGCTCACCAATCTCCAATGTACGAGTTGTCACAGCGAAACAGCTCACCAATTACCAGTATACGAGTTGTCAGAGCATTTCCATCATAGCTCTCTAGATTTGTATGTAATACCGCTTATGCCGGTGCTAGGGGCCGTGTGGTCATATCATTCAAGTTGCCACATGAACAGGTACAGTAAAAGCGTACCTGAGATACAACACATATCTTGAATCGTTAGATTCTTGGTATGTGCTTTAGAATATGTTTACCAGAAGACTATTCTGTGAAGTCATATGACGCAGTCAGTATGTCGGCACCTCTTCCCACTTCCTTATATGTGTTGTAATTTTTACCTGTATATGGCGAGATTCTGCTGGTGGACGTTTCGTCCCCGAGGCCCGCCCCCTGTACAGACCTTTTGGTATTTGATATATGTTGGCATTTGTGGGAAGTTGATGCTGGGTCGACATCGGGCCTTACAGACTAGTCTTTTGTGTTAATTGCCGTCATTTACATCTGACGACGACACAGCTCACCAATCTCCAATGTACGAGTTGTCACAGCGAAACAGCTCACCAATTACCAGTATACGAGTTGTCAGAGCATTTTCATCATAGCTCTCTAGATTTATATCTAATACCGCTTATGTCGGTGCTAGGGGCCGTGTGGTCATATCATTCAAGTTGCCACATGAACAGGTACAATAAAAGCGTACCTGAGATACAACACATATCTTGAATCGTTAGATTCTTGGTATGTGCTTTAGAATAGGTTTACCAGAAGACTATTCTGTGAAGTCATATGACGCAGTCAGTATTTCGGCACCTCTTCCCACTTCCCTTTTTGTGTTGTAATTTTTACCTGTATATGACGAGATTCTGCTGGTGGACGTTTCGTCCCCGAGGCCCGCCCCCTGTACAGACCTTTTGGTATTTGATATATGTTGGCATTTGTGGGAAGTTGATGCTGGGTCGACATCGGGCGTTACAGACTAGTCTTTTGTGTTAATTGCCGTCATTTACATCTGACGACGACACAGCTCACAAATCTCCAATGTACGAGTTGTCACAGCGAAACAGCTCACCAATTACCAGTATACGAGTTGTCAGAGCATTTCCATCATAGCTCTCTAGATTTGTATGTAATACCGCTTATGCCGGTGCTAGGGGCCGTGTGGTCATATCATTCAAGTTGCCACATGAACAGGTACAATAAAAGCGTACCTGAGATACAACACATATCTTGAATCGTTAGATTCTTGGTATGTGCTTTAGAATAGGTTTACCAGAAGACTATTCTGTGAAGTCATATGACGCAGTCAGTATGTCGGCACCTCTTCCCACTTCCCTTATATGTGTTGTAATTTTTACCTGTATATGGCGAGATTCTGCTGGTGGACGTTTCGTCCCCGAGGCCCGCCCCCTGTACAGACCATTTGGTCTTTGATATATGTTGGCGTTTGTGGGAAGTTGATGCTGGGTCGACATCGGGCCTTACAGCCTAGTCTTTTGTGTTAATTGCCGTCATTTACATCTGACGACGACACAGCTCACCAATCTCCAATGTACGAGTTGTCACAGCGAAACAGCTCACCAATTACCAGTATACGAGTTGTCAGCATTTTCATCATAGCTCTCTAGATTTATATCTAATACCGCTGATGTCGGTGCTCGGGGCCGTGTGGTCATATCATTCAAGTTGCCACATGAACAGGTACAATAAAAGCGTACCTGAGATACAACACATATCTTGAATCGTTAGATTCTTGGTATGTGCTTTAGAATAGGTTTACCAGAAGACTATTCTGTGAAGCCGTATGACGCAGTCAATATGTCGGCACCTCTTCCCCCTTCCCTTATATGTGTTGTAATATTTACCTGTATATGGCAAGATTCTGCTGGTGGACGGTTCGTCCCCGAGGCCCGCCCCCTGTACAGACCTTTTGGTCTTTGATATATGTTGGCATTTGTGGGAAGTTGATGCTGGGTCGACATCGGGCCTTATAGACTAGTCTTTTGTGTTAATTGCCGTCATTTACATCTGACGACGACACAGCTCACCAATCTCCAATATACGAGTTTTCACAGCGAAACAGCTCACCAATTACCAGTATACGAGTTGTGAGAGCATTTCCATCATAGCTGTCTAGATTTTTATCTAATACCGCTTATGCCGGTGCTAGGGGCCGTGTGGTCATATCATTCAAGTTGCCACATGAACAGGTACAATAAAAGAGTACCTGAGATACAACACATATCTTGAATGGTTAGATTCTTGGTATGTGCTTTAGAATAGGTTTACCAGAAGACTATTCTGTGAAGTCCTGTGACGCAGTCAGTATGTCGGCACCTCTTCCCACTTCCCTTATATGTGTTGTAATTTTTACCTCTTTATGGCGAGATTCTGCTGGTGGACGTTTCGTCCCGGAGGCCCGCCCCCTGTACAGACCTTTTGGTCTTTGATATATGTTGGCATTTGTGGGAAGTTGATGCTGGGTCGACATCGGGCCTTACAGACTAGTCTTTTGTTTTAATTGCCATCATTTACATCTGACGATGACACAGCTCACCAATCTCCAATGTACGATTTGTCACAGCGAAACAGCTCACCAATTACCAGTATACGAGTTGTCAGAGCATTTTCATCAGAGCTCTCTAGATTTATATCTAATACCGCTTATGTCGGTGCTAGGGGCCGTGTGGTCATATGATTCAAGTTGCCACATGAACAGGTACAATAAAAGCGTGCCTGAGATACAACACATATCTTGAATCGTTAGATTCTTGGTATGTGCTTTAGAATAGGTTTACCAGAAGACTATTCTGTGAAGTCATATGACGCAGTCAGTATTTCGGCACCTCTTCCCACCTCCCTTTTTTGTGTTGTAATTTTTACCTGTATATGACGAGATTCTGCTGGTGGACGTTTCGTCCCTGAGGCCCGCCCCCTGTACAGACCTTTTGGTATTTGATATATGTTGGCATTTGTGGGAAGTTGATGCTGGGTCGACATCGGGCGTTACAGACTAGTCTTTTGTGTTAATTGCCGTCATTTACATCTGACGACGACACAGCTCACCAATCTTCAATGTACGAGTTGTCACAGCGAAACAGCTCACCAATTACCAGTATACGAGTTGTCAGAGCATTTCCATCATAGCTCTCTAGATTTGTATCTAATACCGCTTATGCCGGTGCTAGGGGCCGTGTGGTCATATCATTCAAGTTGCCACATGAACAGGCACAATAAAAGCGTACCTGAGATACAACACATATCTTGAATCGTTAGATTCTTGGTATGTGCTTTAGAATAGGTTTACCAGAAGACTATTCTGTGAAGTCATATGACGCAGTCAGTATGTCGGCACCTCTTCCCACTTCCCTTATATGTGTTGTAATTTTTACCTGTATATGGCGAGATTTTGCTGGTGGACGTTTCGTCCCCGAGGCCCGCCCCTGTACAGACCTTTTGGTCTTTGATATGTGTTGGCATTTGTGCGAAGTTGATGCTGGGTCGACATCGGGCCTTACAGACTAGTCTTTTGTGTTAATCGCCGTCATTTACATCTGACGACGACACAGCTCACCAATCTCCAATATACGAGTTGTCACAGCGAAACAGCTCGCCAATTACGAGTTGTCAGCGCATTTCCATCATAGCTCTCTAGATTTGTATGTAATACCTCTTATGCCGGTGCTAGGGGCCGTGTGGTCATATCATTCAAGTTGGCACATGAACAGTACAATAAAAGCGTACCTGAGATACAACACATCTTGAATCGTTAGATTCTTGGTATGTGCTTTAGAATAGGTTTACCAGAAGACTATTCTGTGAAGTCCTATGACGCAGTCAGTATGTCGGCACCTCTTCCCACTTCCCTCATATGTGTTGTAATTTTTACCTGTATATGACGAGATTCTGCTGGTGGACGTTTCGTCCCCGAGGCCCGCCCCCTGTACAGACCTTTTGGTCTTTGATATATGTTGGCATTTGTGGGAAGTTGATGCTGGGTCGACATCGGGCCTTACAGACTAGTCTTTTGTGTTAATTGCCGTCATTTACATCTGACGACGATACAGCTCACCAATCTCCAATGTACGAGTTGTCACAGCGAAACAGCTCACCAATTACCAGTATACGAGTTGTCAGAGCATTTTCATCATAGCTCTCTAGATTTGTATCTAATACCGCTTATGCCGGTGCTAGGGGCCGTGTGGTCATATCATTCAATTTGCCACACGAACAGGTACAATAAAAGCGTACCTGAGATACAACACATATCTTGAATCGTTAGATTCTTGGTATGTGTTTTAGAATAGGTTTACCAGAAGACTATTCTGTGAAGTCATATGACGCAGTCAGTATGTCGTCACCTCTTCCCACTTCCCTTATCTGTGTTGTAATTTTTACCTGTATATGGCGAGATTCTGCTGGTGGACGTTTCGTCCCCGAGGCTCGCCCCCTGTACAGGCCTTTTGGTCTTTGATATATGTTGGCATTTGTGGGAAGTTGATGCTGGGTCGACATCGGGCGTTACAGACTAGTCTTTCGTGTTAATTCCGTCATTTACATCTGACGACGATACAGCTCACCAATCTTCAATGTACGAGTTGTCACAGCGAAACAGCTCACCAATTACCAGTATACGAGTTGTCAGAGCATTTCCATCATAGCTCTCTAGATTTGTATCTAATACCGCTTATGCCGGTGCTAGGGGCCGTGTGGTCATATCATCCATGTTGCCACATGAACAGGTACAATAAAAGCGTACCTGAGATACAACACATATCACGAATCGTTAGATTCTTGGTGTGTGCTTTAGAATAGGTTAACCAGAAGACTATTCTGTGAAGTCATGTGACGCAGTCAGTATGTCGGCACCTCTTCCCACTTCCCTTATATGTGTTGTAATTTTTACCTGTATATGGCGAGATTCTTTCTGATGAGGATTTTCAGGATTGTAACGATCGCCCGTTAATAGGCGAGACTTCCTTGAACCAAAGATCTAGGGACTTGTTGGGACAAGAGAGACAGAAAGAAGTTTGTAAAAAGGAAAATCAAAAAGGCAAGAGAGAACAAAGGAAAAAAGAAAAGAAGGGTCAAAAAGGATTACCCAAAATAAAACGTACATAATGGCTAAGCTAACCTTATATATCTTGACTTGGACAGCTTTGTGTTTTATTTCTATATACGGACTGAAGATGGCTCAACCACCAACTATCGTTCAGTGGAATTGCAGAGGAATTTGGCCAAATTTAAATGAACTCCAATTATTAACTCAAGATTATGAACCATCAGCTTTTTGTCTCAACGAGACCTTTCTGAAGAAAGCAGATAAAGATAAATTTAAATTTCGCCAATGCACACCTTATCATTCCTATGCTTTAGACGAAAACGGAAAAGCTACTGGCGGTTCCTCAATATTGGTTAAAATGGGTGTGTTACACAGTCCTGTTTTAGTGACAGATTTACAAGCTGTAGCGGTTCGTATTACCTTGAATTCTGTTTTCACATTATGCACGGTGTACATACCTTCTTCTGGTAGTCTCCGACTAAATGAACTTCAAGATCTTTACGATCAGCTCCCGAAACCTTGTTTATTGATGGGTGATTTTAACGGACGTAACATCCTCTGGGATAACGAAGACAATTGTAAAGGTAAAATTCTCGAAAATTTTATATCAAATAATTCGTTGTGTATTTTTAATGATGGTTCTTATACACATTTGTCCTCGGCTCATGGAACCTATTCAGCATTGGATATCTCACTTTGCGACCTGCCTATTCTTGAAGAATTTTCTTGGTCTGTTCATTTTGACCTTTGTGGAAGTGATCACTTTCCCACTGTTCTAAAAGCTGTTCATTCAGCTGATGACCCTCATTCCACAAGGTTTAATTTCAAGAAAGCAAACAGGCCCGAGTTTGAAGATTTGTTCACAAAAACTACAATCAGTCTCCTTCGCTGATGCTTCAGATCCTATACAGCTATTCTCAGATATGTTGATAGAAATTGCCAACCAAACCATTCCCACATCTTCAGGAGTTGCACATATTAAGAAACCTTGGTTTAATGATGACTGTAAAGAAGCAAGAAAATGTAGGAAGAAGGCTGAACGATATTTCCGCCGACATCCTAATCCTGAAAATTTGAAAGATCTCAAAGTTACAAGAGCTAAAGCTCGTAGAACCATGAAACAGAATAAACGTGATTCTTGGAGAAATTATGTTTCTAAGATAAATACTCATACACCAATAACAAAAGTTTGGAATATGATCCAAAGAATAAAAGGTAAAAGCTCCAAGTCCAGCGTTCATCATCTCAACGATGGAAATCAGGTGATTACTGACAAAGTAGAAATTGCAAATAAATTAGGAGAAACAATTGCCAAAAACTCTTCATCAGAAAATTATGTACCTAAATTTCAAAGTTTCCAAAAAAGAGAAGAGAAAAATGAAATTAAATTCACTTCCGGTAATCACGAAGGCTATAACGCTTCGTTTACAATTGAAGAACTCCATGCTTCTCTCACGAAAGCTCATGATTCTGCTGCAGGCCCTGATAATATTCATTATCAGCTTTTGAAACATCTACCGGAATCATCTCTAGAAATCCTATTACGCATATTCAATAGACTTTGGTATAGAGAAGAATTTCCTCCGTCTTGGCACAATGCCATAGTATACCAGTACCAAAGCCTGGTCGTGACCATACAGACCTGGTAATTATCGTCCTATTTCACTGACTAGCAAAACAATCATGATCGCCTTGTTTGGTACCTGGAAACTACTTACTGATATCAAGCTGGTTTCCGAAAAAATAGAAGTACCATTGATCATTTAGTCAGATTAGAAAGAAAAGAACGAACATGTGGTTTCTATCAAGCCTATGACTAATTCTTAAAGATCTTCAAAAGATGCTAAATTATCGCCTGTTCATCTGAGTTTGTGTGCGAAGGCTATAAACAATTGAAGAACTATGCTTCTCTCACGAAAGCTCATGATTCTGCAGGCCCTGTTATCAGCTTTTGAAACATCTACCGGAATCATCTCTAGAAATCCTATTACGCATATTCAATAGACTTTGGTATAGAGAAGAATTTCCTCCGTCTTGGCACAATGCCATAGTTATACCAGTACCAAAGCCTGGTCGTGACCATACAGACCCTGGTAATTATCGTCCTATTTCACTGACTAGTTGTGTCTGCAAAACAATGGAACGCATGATAAATGATCGCCTTGTTTGGTACCTGGAAACTGAAAAGAAACTTACTGATATTCAAGCTGGTTTCCGAAAAATAGAAGTACCATTGATCATTTAGTCAGATTAGATTCGTTTGTTAAGAATGCTTTCGCCAAGAACGAACATGTGGTTTCTATCTTTTTTGATTTAGAAAAAGCCTATGATACTACATGGAAATACGGGATTCTTAAAGATCTTCAAAAGATGGGATTAAAAGGTCGTTTACCAGTTTTTATTTCCAACTTTTTGAATGATAGACAATTCCAAATTCGTTTGGGTACAACTATGTCTGATCATTTTGATCAAGACCAGGGTGTCCCACAGCGCAGTATTTTGTCTACTACTCTGTTTAGATATTAAGATCAACAGCCTGGCTGCAGTTCTGAATAAATCAATTGATGGCTCACTTTTTGTAGACGATTTCAATATATCGTGTAGTGGGAAAAGTATACACAGTATTGAGAGAACATTACAACTTTGTCTACACAGAATTCAGAAATGGTGTCTAGAAAATGGTTTCAAGTTCTCCAGAGCTAAGACAAATTGTATACACTTTTGCAGAAAATACTTCCAGCACGAAGATCCAAAACTAGTAAAAGAGGTCAAATTTCTAGGCATGTGGTTTGATCAACGACTAACATTCAAATCACATATAAATTGCTTAAAAGCCAAATGCACGAAAGCTCTGGATTTGTTGAAAGTCGTTGCCAGCTATAAGTGGGGGGGAGATCAGCAAACTCTCCTTCATTTATATCGATCGCTTGTTCGTTCCAAACTCGATTATGGTTCTATTGTTTACAATGGTACAAGCAAGTCAAACTTGGCAAAGCTAGATCCTATTCTCCATCAAGGACTAAGGCTTTGCCTCGGTGCGTTCAGAACATCACCCAAAGAAAGCTTGTACGTAGAAGCGGATGAAATTCCTTTAGAACTTCGGAGAATTAAATTATCGCTGCAATATATCACAAAACTGCGTTCGAACCACTCAAATCCTGCATATAACTGTGTTTTCAATCCGGAGTACGCAGATTTATATTCGCTAAAACCCTCGATTATTCCACCTCTTGGAATCCGTATGAAACCACATCTTGTAGCAGCTGGTATTAAAGTTAGTCAGATTTTACCTAACGAGCTCTTGCCAACTCCACCATGGCAGTTAGTCACACCAGAAGTAGATATTTCACTGACTAAATATAAGAAGGCAGACACGAGCCAGCTCGTGTATACTCAGGAATTCGGTCTACTGAGAGAGAAATACAGTTCACATCAGGCTATTTATACAGATGGTTCTAAAGATGGTGAGAGAGTAGCATGTGCTACTATCTTTAGTTCCAAAACTAAAACGTATCGACTGCCAGGTAAAAGTTCCATATTTACTGCAGAAGCAAAAGCTCTATTATCTGCTTTAGAAGGTATTGGATCCACTAGAAGGAAAAAATATGTCATATTCTCAGATTCACTGTCATGCCTTAAAGCAATTAAAAATGGAAATTCCACTCATCCCACCATCTTGGAAATTCTACAATTATATGACACCAGATTTGATCAACAGATAGATATTGTGTTTTGTTGGGTGCCTAGTCACGTTGACATCAAAGGCAACACTGAAGCTGATAGACTAGCTAAGGCAGCTTTAGATGGAGAAGTTGACCCTGTTGGTCGCCCATACAGCGATTTCAGACCATCTGTCTGCGCATATGTAAGAAGGCTGTTTCAATCGCTATGGGATACTATGAATAATAACAAACTTCACGAGTTCAAAAAAACGGTTGGTTATACTCACCTGAACAGTCATAAACGCTTCGACCAGGCCATGATTAGACGATGTAGGATCGGTCACACACGATTAACTCATGAATATTTACTAAAACAGGAGCCGATTCCAAGGTGTATACCTTGCCATGAAGATCTGACGGTGAGACATATTCTCCTGGACTGCATAGATTTTAAAACTGTAAGAGATACTTTTTATCGAGCAGATACGCTGGAAGATCTTTTTAGCAGAGTGAAAGAAGATTGTATTTTAGGTTATTTGAGAGAGATTGGTTTGTTGTACAAATTTTAATGTTTGTACCTGTTTTAACGCATTAGTTTACCGAGTTTTTGAATTGATTGCTTAGAATTTTGTTTGATCGTCGCTATATAGCTGAAATATTGCTGAATGCGACGTTAAACCCTAATTCTCTCTCTCTCTCTCTCTCGTCCCCGAGGCCCGCCCCCTGTACAGACCTTTTGGTCTTTGATATATGTTGGCATTTGTGGGAAGTTGATGCTGGGTCGACATCGGGCCTTACAGACTAGTCTTTTGTGTTAATTGCCGTCATTTACATCTGACGACGACACAGCTCACCAATCTCCAATGTACGAGTTGTCACAGCGAAACAGTTCACCAATTACCAGTATAAGAGTTGTGAGAGCATTTCCATCATAGCTGTCTAGATTTGTATCTAATACCGCTTATGCCGGTGCTAGGGGCCGTGTGGTCATATTATTCAAGTTGCCACATGAACAGGTAAAATAAAAGCGTACCTGAGATACAACACATATCTTGAATCGTTAGATTCTTGGTATGTGTTTTAGAATAGGTTTACCAGAAGACTATTCTGTGAAGTCATATGACGCAGTCAGTATGTCGGCACCTCTTCCCACTTCCTTTATATGTGTTGTAATTTTTACCTGTATATGGCGAGATTTTGCTGGTGGACGTTTCGTCCCCGATGCCCGCCCCCTGTACAGACCTTTTGGTCTTTGATATATGTTGGCATTTGTGCGAAGTTGATGCTGGGTCGACATCGGGCCTTACAGACTAGTCTTTTGTGTTAATTGCCGTCATTTACATCTGACGACGACACAGCTCACCAATCTCCAGTATACGAATTGTCACAGCGAAACAGCTCACCAATTACCAGTATACGAGTTGTGAGAGCATTTCCATCATAGCTGTCTAGATTTGTATCTAATACCGCTTATACCGGTGCTAGGGGCCGTGTGGTCATATCATTCAAGTTGCCACATGAACAGGTACAATAAAAGCGTACCTGAGATGCAACACATATCTTGAATCATTACATTCTTAGTATGGATTAAGAATACTGATCAGTGATACGGATTTGATATTTTTGGAACATCATGATGTCTTTTCGGCATCATTGAAAACTGTTGACCGCTTCTCTCTTGCAGGAAACAAGCCTATGTTTATGTATACTATGATTGTCTTTTTGGATTTGGCGCTAATACTGTTATATGGAATATGGAATAGGTCTTTGGATTATGGACGCGGATATTCGCTAATGGACGACGGCTGTATTATGAATGACGGACTAGACGCTTGTAATTAGAATAGGTTTACCAGAAGACTATTCTGTGAAGTCATATGACGCAGTATGTCGGCGATCTGGTCTTCCCGACCTCCCTTATGTTAAATGCCGTCATTTACATCTGACGACGATACAGCTCACCAATCTCCAATGTATGAGTTGTCACAGCGAAACAGCTCACCAATTACCAGTATACGAGTTGTCAGAGCATTTCCATCATAGCTCTCTAGATTTGTATCTAATACCGCTTATGCCGGTGCTAGGGGCCGTGTGGTCATATCATTCAAGTTGCCACATGAACAGGTACAATAAAAGCGTACCTGAGATACAACACATCCTGAATCGTTAGATTCTTGGTATGTGCTTTAGAATAGGTTTACCAGAAGACTATTCTGTGAAGTCATATGACGCAGTCAGTATGTCGGCACCTCTTCGCACTTCCCTTATATGTGTTGTCATATTTGCCTGTATATGGCGAGATTCTGCTGGTGGACGTTTCGTCCCCCAGGCCCACCCCCTGTACAGACCTTTTGGTCTTTGATATATGTTGGCATTTGTGCGAAGTTGATGCTGGGTCGACATCGGGCCTTACAGACTAGTCTTTTGTGTTAAATGCGTCATTTACATCTGACGACGATACAGCTCACCAATCTCCAATGTACGAGCTGTCACAGCGAAACAGCTCACCAATTACCAGTATACGAGTTGTCAGAGCATTTCCATCATAGCTCTCTAGATTTGTATCTAATACCGCTTATGCCGGTGCTAGGGGCCGTGTGGTCATATCATTCAAGTTGCCACATGAACAGGTACAATAAAAGCGTACCTGAGATACAACACATATCACGAATCGTTAGATTCTTGGTATGTGCTTTAGAATAGGTTTACCAGAAGACTATTCTGTGAAGTCCTATGACGCAGTCAGTATGTCGGCACCTCTTCCCACTTCCCTTATATGTGTTGTAATTTTTACCTGTGTATGGCGAGATTCTGCTGGTGGACGTTTCGTCCCCTAGGCCCGCCCCCTGTACAGACCTTTTGGTCTTTGATATATGTTGGCATTTGTGGGAACTTGATGCTGGGTCGACATCGGGCCTTACTGACTAGTCTTTTGTGTTAATTGCCGTCATTTACATCTGACGACGACACAGCTCACCAATCTCAAATGTACGAGTTGTCACAGCGAAACAGCTCACCAATTACCAGTATACGAGTTGTCAGAGCATTTTGCATCATAGCTCTCTAGATTTGTATCTAATACCGCTTATGCCGGTGCTAGGGGCCGTGTGGTCATATCATTCAAGCTGCCGCATGAACAGGTACAATAAAAGCGTACCTGAGATACAACACATCTTGAATCGTTAGATTCTTGGTATGTGTTTTAGAATAGGTTTACCAGAAGACTATTGTGTGAAGTCATATGACGCAGTCAGTATGTCGGCACCTCTTCCCACTTCCCTTATATGTGTTGTAATTTTTACCTCTATATGGCGATATTCTGCTGGTGGACGTTTCGTCCCCGAAGCCCGCCCCCTGTACAGACCTTTTGGTCTTTGATATATGTTGGCATTTGTGCGAAGTTGATGCTGGGTCGACATCGGGCCTTACAGACTAGTCTTTTGTGTTAATTTCCGTCATTTACATCTGACGACGATACAGCTCACCAATCTCCAATATACGAGTTGTCACAGCGAAACAGCTCACCAATTACCAGTATACGAGTTGTCAGAGCATTTCCATCATAGCTCTCTAGATTTATATCTAATATCGCTTATGTCGGTGCTAGGGGCCGTGTGGTCATATCATTCCAGAGTTGGCAGGGAGCAAGGGTACAACTAAGCGTTTTGCAGATAGCTTTATCTTCCAGAAGTCATTGATTCACTTTAGTATGTGCTTTAGAATAGGTTTACCAGAAGACTATTCTGTGAAGTCATATGACGCAGTCAGTATGTCGGCACCTCTTCCCACTTCCCTTATATGTGTTGTAATATTTACCTGTATGTGGCGAGATTTTGCTGGTGGACGTTTCGTCCCCGAAGCCCGCCCCTGTACAGACCTTTTGGTCTTTGATATATGTTGGCATTTCATTGGGGAACTTGATGGCTGGTCAGAGCACTCGGGCGCCACACGGCTTCCGCTACTTTTGTGTTGATGCCGTCATTTACATCACAGCGGGCATTGGCTCACCAATCTCAAATGTACGAGTTGTCACAGCGAAACAGTTAACCAATTACCAGTATACGAGTTGTCAGAGGATTTCCATCATAGCTCTCTAGATTTGTATCTAATACCTCTTATGCCGGTGCTAGGGGCCGTGTGGTCATATCATTCAAGTTGCCACATGAGCAGGTACAATAAAAGCGTACCTGAGATACAACACATATCTCGAATCGATAGATTCTTGGTATGTGCTTTAGAATAGGTTTACCAGAAGACTATTCTGTGAAGTCATATGACACAGTCAGTATGTCGGCACCTCTTCCCACTTCCCTTATATGTGTTGTAATATTTACCTGTATGTGGCGAGATTTTGCTGGTGGACGTTTCGTCCCCGAAGCCCGCCCCTGTACAGACCTTTTGGTCTTTGATATATGTTGGCATTTGTGGGAAGTTGATGCTGGGTCGACATCGGGCCTTACAGACTAGTCTTTGGAGTTAAATGCCGTCATTTACATCTGACGACGACACAGCTCACCAATCTCCAATGTACGAGTTGTCACAGCGAAACAGCTCACCAATTACCAGTATACGAGTTGTCAGAGCATTTCCAACATAGCTGTCTAGATTTTTATCTAATACCGCTTATGCCGGTGCTAGGGGCCGTGTGGTCATATCATTCAACTTGCCACATGAACATTTAGAATAAAAACGTACCTGAGATACAACACATATCTTGAATCGTTAGATTCTTGGTATGTGATTTAGAATAGGTTCACCAGAAGACAATTCTGTGAAGTCATATGACGCAGTCAGTATGTCGGCACCTCTTCCCACTTCCCTTATATGTGTTGTAATTTTTACCTGTATATGGCGAGATTTTGCTGGTGGACGTTTCGTCCCCGAGGCCCACCCCCTGTACAGACCTTTTGGTCTTTGATATGTGTTGGCATTTGTGCGAAGTTGATGCTGGGTCGACATCGGGCCTTACAGACTAGTCTTTTGTGTTAATTGCCGTCATTTACATCTGACGACGACACAGCTCACCAATCTCCAATATACGAGTTGTCTCAGCGAAACAGCTCACCAATTACCAGTATACGAGTTGTCTGAGCATTTCCATCATAGCTCTCTGGATTTGTATGTAATACCGCTTATGCCGGTGCTAGGGGCCGTGTGGTCATATCATTCAAGTTGGCACAGAACAGGTACAATAAAAGCGTACCTGAGATACAACACATCTTGAATAGTTAGATTCTTGGTATGTGCTTTAGAATAGATTTACCAGAAGACTATTCTGTGAAGTTCTATGACGCAGTCAGTATGTCGGCACCTCTTCCCACTTCCCTTATATGTGTTGTAATTTTTACCTGTATATGGCGAGATTCTGCTGGTGGACGTTTCGTCCCCGAGGCCCGCCCCCTGTACAGACCTTTTGGTCTTTGATATATGTTGGCATTTGTGGGAACTTGATGCTGGGTCGACATCGGGCCTTACTGACTAGTCTTTTGTGTTAATTGCCGTCATTTACATCTGACGGCGACACAGCTCACCAATCTCCAATGTACGAGTTGTCACAGCGAAACAGCTCACCAATTACCAGTATACGAGTTGTCAGAGCATGCCGGTGCTAGGGGCCGTGTGGTCATATCATTCAAGTTGCCACATGAACAGGCACAATAAAAGCGTACCTGAGATACAACACATATGTTGAATCGTTAGATTCTTGGTATGTGTTTTAGAATAGGTTTACCAGAAGACTATTCTGTGAAGTCATATGACGTAGTCAGTATGTCAGCACCTCTTCCCACTTCCCTTATCTGTGTTGTAATTTTTACCTGTATATGGCGAGATTCTGCTGGTGGACGTTTCGTCCCCGAGGCCTAACCCCTGTACAGGCCTTTTGGTCATTGATATATGTTGGCGTTTGTGCGAAGTTGATGCTGGGTCGACATCGGGCCTTACAGACTAGTCTTTTGTGTTAATTGCCGTCATTTACATGTGAGGACAACACAGCTCACCAATCTCCAATGTACGAGTTGTCACAGCGAAACAGCTCACCAATTACCAGTGTACGAGTTGTCAGAGCATTTCCATCATAGCTCTCTAGATTTGTATCTAATACCGCTTATGCCGGTGCTAGGGGCCGTGTAGTCATATCATCCATGTTGCCACATGAACAGGTACAATAAAAGCGTACCTGAGATACAACACATATCACGAATCGTTAGATTCTTGGTATGTGCTTTAGAATGGGTTTACCAGAAGACTATTCTGTGAAGTCATATGACGCAGTCAGTATGTCGGCACCTCTTCCCACTTCCCTTATATGTGTTGTAATATTTACCTGTATGTGGCGAGATTTTGCTGGTGGACGTTTCGTCCCCGAAGCCCGCCCCTGTACAGACCTTTTGGTCTTTGATATATGTTGGCATTTGTGGGAAGTTGATGCTGGGTCGACATCGGGCCTTATAGACTAGTCTTTTGTGTTAATTGCCGTCATTTACATCTGACGACGACACAGCTCACCAATCTCCAATATACGAGTTGTCACAGCGAAACAGCTCACCAATTACCAGTATACGAGTTGTCGGAGCATTTCCATCATAGCTCTCTAGATTTTTATCTAATACCGCTTATGCCGGTGCTAGGGGCCGTGTGGTCATATCATTCAACTTGCCACATGAACAGGTAGAATAAAAACGTACCTGAGATACAACACATATCTTGAATCGTTAGATTCTTGGAATGTGATTTAGAATAGGTTCACCAGAAGACAATTCTGTGAAGTCATATGACGCAGTCAGTATGTCGGCACCTCTTCCCACTTCCCTTATATGTGTTGTAATTTTTACCTGTATATGGCGAGATTTTGCTGGTGGACGTTTCGTCCCCGAGGCCCACCCCCTGGTCTTGATATATGTTGGCATTTGTGGGAAGTTGATGCTGGGTCGACATCGGGCCTTACAGACTAGTCTTTTGTGTTAATTGCCGTCATTCACATCTGACGATACAGCTCACCAATCTCCAATGTACGAGTTGTCACAGCGAAACAGCGAAACCAATTACCAGTATACGAGTTGTCAGAGCATTTCCATCATAGCTCTCTAGATTTGTATCTAATACCGCTTATGCCGGTGCTAGGGGCCGTATGGTCATATCATCCATGTTGCCACATGAACAGGTACAATAAAAGCGTACCTGAGATACAACACATATCACGAATCGTTGGATTCTTGGTATGTGCTTTAGAATAGGTTTACCAGAAGACTATTCTGTGAAGTCCTATGACGCAGTCAGTATGTCGGCACCTCTTCCCACTTCCCTTATATGTGTTGTAATTTTTACCTGTATATGGCGAGATTCTGCTGGTGGACGTTTCGTCCCCGAGGCCTAACCCCTGTACAGGCCTTTTGGTCATTGATATATGTTGGCGTTTGTGCGAAGTTGATGCTGGGTCGACATCGGGCCTTACAGACTAGTCTTTTGTGTTAATTGCCGTCATTTACATGTGAGGACAACACAGCTCACCAATCTCCAATGTACGAGTTGTCACAGCGAAACAGCTCACCAATTACCAGTGTACGAGTTGTCAGAGCATTTCCATCATAGCTCTCTAGATTTGTATCTAATACCGCTTATGCCGGTGCTAGGGGCCGTGTGGTCATATCATTCAACTTGCCACATGAACAGGTACAATAAAAGCGTACCTGAGATACAACACACATCCTGAATCGTTAGATTCTTGGTATGTGCTTTAGAATAGGTTTACCAGAAGACTATTCTGTGAAGTCATATGACGCAGTCAGTATGTCAGCACCTCTTCCCACTTCCCTTATCTGTGTTGTAATTTT
Organism: Hanleya hanleyi; assembly: GCA_036873755.1. NCBI lineage: Eukaryota > Metazoa > Mollusca > Polyplacophora > Lepidopleurida > Hanleyidae > Hanleya > Hanleya hanleyi. The sequence continues at coordinate 12,671 of JAVTVY010041418.1, read as the reverse complement.
TACCTGTATATGGCGAGATTCTGCTGGTGGACGTTTCGTCCCCGAAGCCCGCCCCCTGTACAGACCTTTTGGTCTTTGATATATGTTGGCATTTGTGGGAAGTTGATGCTGGATCGACATCGGGCCTTACAGACTAGTCTTTTGTGTTAATTGCCGTCATTTACATCTGACGACGACACAGCTCACCAATCTCCAATATACGAGTTGTCACAGCGAAACAGCTCACCAATTACCAGTATACGAGTTGTCGGAGCATTTCCATCATAGCTCTCTAGATTTGTATGTAATACCGCTGATGCCGGTGCTAGGGGCCGTGTGGTCATATCATTCAAGTTGGCACAGAACAGGTACAATAAAAGCGTACCTGAGATACAACACATATGAATCGTTAGATTCTTGGTATGTGCTTTAGAATAGGTTTACCAGAAGACTATTCTGTGAAGTCATATGACGCAGTCAGTATGTCGGCACCTCTTCCCACTTCCCTTATATGTGTTGTAATTTTTACCTGTATATGGCGAGATTCTGCTGGTGGACGTTTCGTCCCCGAGGCCCGCCCCCTGTACAGACCTTTTGGTCTTTGATATATGTTGGCATTTGTGGGAAGTTGATGCTGGGTCGACATCGGGCCTTACTGACTAGTCTTTTGTGTTAATTGCCGTCATTTACATCTGACGACGACACAGCTCACCAATCTCCAATGTACGAGTTGTCACAGCGAAACAGCTCACCAATTACCAGTATACGAGTTGTCAGAGCATTTTGCATCATAGCTCTCTAGATTTGTATCTAATACCGCTTATGCCGGTGCTAGGGGCCGTGTGGTCATATCATTCAAGTTGCGGCATGAACAGGTACAATAAAAGCGTACCTGAGATACAACACATATCTTGAATCGGTAGATTCTTGGTATGTGTTTTAGAATAGGTTTACCAGAAGACTATTCTGTGAAGTCATATGACGCAGTCAGTATGTCGGCACCTCTTCCCACTTCCCTTATATGTGTTGTAATTTTTACCTCTATATGGCGATATTCTGCTGGTGGACGTTTCGTCCCCGAAGCCCGCCCCCTGTACAGACCTTTTGGTCTTTGATATATGTTGGCATTTGTGCGAAGTTGATGCTGGGTCGACATCGGGCCTTACAGACTAGTCTTTTGTGTTAATTGCCGTCATTTACATCTGACGACGATACAGCTCTCCAATTACCAGTATACGAGTTGTCAGAGCATTTCCATCATAGCTCTCTAGATTTATATCTAATATCGCTTATGTCGGTGCTAGGGGCCGTGTGGTCATATCATTCAAGTTGCCACATGAACAGGCACAATAAAAGCGTACCTCAGATACAACACATATGTTGAATCGTTATATTCTTGGTATGTGTTTTAGAATAGGTTTACCAGAAGACTATTCTGTGAAGTCATATGACGTAGTCAGTATGTCAGCACCTCTTCCCACTTCCCTTATCTGTGTTGTAATTTTTACCTGTATATGGCGAGATTCTGCTGGTGGACGTTTCGTCCCCGAGGCCCGCCCCCTGTACAGGCCTTTTGGTCTTTGATATATGTTGGCATTTGTGCGAAGTTGATGCTGGGTCGACATCGGGCCTTACAGACTAGTCTTTTGTGTTAATTGCCGTCATTTACATCTGACGACAACACAGCTCACCAATCTCCAATGTACGAGTTGTCACAGCGAAACAGCTCACCAATTACCAGTATACGAGTTGTCAGAGCATTTCCATCATAGCTCTCTAGATTTGTATCTAATACCGCTTATGCCGGTGCTAGGGGCCGTGTGGTCATATCATTCAACTTGCCACATGAACAGGTACAATAAAAGCGTACCTGAGATACAACACATATCTTGAATCGTTAGATTCTTGGTATGTGCTTTAGAATAGGTTTACCAGAAGACTATTCTGTGAAGTCATATGACGCAGTCAGTATGTCGGCACCTCTTCCCACTTCCCTTATATGTGTTGTAATATTTACCTGTATGTGGCGAGATTTTGCTGGTGGACGTTTCGTCCCCGAAGCCCGCCCCCTGTACAGACCTTTTGGTCTTTGATATATGTTGGCATTTGTGGGAAGTTGATGCTGGGTCGACATCGGGCCTTACAGACTAGTCTTTTGTGTTAATTGCCGTCATTTACATCTGACGACGACACAGCTCACCAATCTCCAATGTACGAGTTGTCACAGCGAAACAGCTCACCAATTACCAGTATACGAGTTGTCAGAGCATTTCCAACATAGCTGTCTAGATTTTTATCTAATACCGCTTATGCCGGTGCTAGGGGCCGTGTGGTCATATCATTCAACTTGCCACATGAACAGGTAGAATAAAAACGTACCTGAGATACAACACATATCTTGAATCGTTAGATTCTTGGTATGTGATTTAGAATAGGTTCACCAGAAGACAATTTTGTGAAGTCATATGACGCAGTCAGTATGTCGGCACCTCTTCCCACTTCCCTTATATGTGTTGTAATTTTTACCTGTATATGGCGAGATTTTGCTGGTGGACGTTTCGCCCCCGAGGCCCACCCCCTGTACAGACCTTTTGGTCTTTGATATGTGTTGGCATTTGTGCGAAGTTGATGCTGGGTCGACATCGGGCCTTACAGACTAGTCTTTTGTGTTAATTGCCGTCATTTACATCTGACGACGACACAGCTCACCAATCTCCAATATACGAGTTGTCTCAGCGAAACAGCTCACCAATTACCAGTATACGAGTTGTCAGAGCATTTCCATCATAGCTCTCTGGATTTGTATGTAATACCGCTTATGCCGGTGCTAGGGGCCGTGTGGTCATATCATTCAAGTTGGCACAGAACAGGTACAATAAAAGCGTACCTGAGATACAACACATCTTGAATCGTTAGATTCTTGGTATGTGCTTTAGAATAGGTTTACCAGAAGACTATTCTGTGAAGTCCTATGACGCAGTCAGTATGTCGGCACCTCTTCTCACTTCCCTTATATGTGTTGTAATTTTTACCTGTATATGGCGAGATTCTGCTGGTGGACGTTTCGTCCCCGAGGCCCGCCCCCTGTACAGGCGTTTTGGTCTTTGATATATGTTGGGATTTGTGCGAAGTTGATGCTGGGTCGACATCGGGCCTTACAGACTAGTTTTTTGTGTTAATTGCCGTCATTTACATCTGACGACAACACAGCTCACCAATCTCCAATGTACGAGTTGTCACAGCGAAACAGCTCACCAATTTCAAGTATACGAGTTGTCAGAGCATTTCCATCATAGCTCTCTAGATTTGTATCTAATACCTCTTATGCCGGTGCTAGGGGCCGTGTGGTCATATTCAACTTGCGACATGAACAGGTACAATAAAAGCGTACCTGAGATACAACACATATCTTGAATCGTTAGATTCTTGTTATGTGCTTTAGAATAGGTTTACCAGAAGACTATTCTGTGAAGTCATATGACGCAGTCAGTATGTCGGCACCTCTTCCCACTTCCCTTATATGTGTTGTAATATTTACCTGTATGTGGCGAGATTTTGCTGGTGGACGTTTCGTCCCCGAAGCCCGCCCCTGTACAGACCTTTTGGTGTTTGATATATGTTGGCATTTGTGGGAAGTTGATGCTGGGTCGACATCGGGCCTTACTGACTACTCTTTTGTGTTAATTGCCGTCATTTACATCTGACGACGACACAGCTCACCAATCTCCAATGTACGAGTTGTCACAGCGAAACAGCTCACCAATTACCAGTATACGAGTTGTCAGAGCATTTTGCATCATAGCTCTCTAGATTTGTATCTAATACCGCTTATGCCGGTGCTAGGGGCCGTGTGGTCATATCATTCAAGTTGCCACATGAACAGGTACAATAAAAGCGTACCTGAGATACAACACATATCTTGGATCGTTAGATTCTTGGTATGTGTTTTAGAATAGGTTTACCAGAAGACTATTCTGTGAAGTCATATGACGCAGTCAGTATGTCGGCACCTCTTCCTACTTCCCGTATATGTGTTGTAATTTTTACCTCTATATGGCGAGATTCTGCTGGTGGACGTTTCGTCCCCGAGGCCCGCCCCCTGTACAGACCTTTTGGTCTTTGATATATGTTGGCATTTGTGCGAAGTTGATGCTGGGTCGACATCGGGCCTTACAGACTAGTCTTTTGTGTTAATTGCCGTCATTTACATCTGACGACGATACAGCTCACCAATCTCCAATATACGAGTTGTCACAGCGAAACAGCTCACCAATTACCAGTATACGAGTTGTCAGAGCATTTCCATCATAGCTCTCTAGATTTATATCTAATAACGCTTATGTCGGTGCTAGGGGCCGTGTGGTCATATCATTCAAGTTGCCACATGAACAGGCACAATAAAAGCGTATCTGAGATACAACACATATCTTGGATCGTTAGATTCTTGGTATGTGTTTTAGAATAGGTTTACCAGAAGACTATTCTGTGAAGTCATATGACGTAGTCAGTATGTCGGCACCTCTTCCCACTTCCCTTATCTGTGTTGTAATTTTTACCTGTATATGGCGAGATTCTGCTGGTGGACGTTTCGTCCCCGAGGCTCGCCCCCTGTACAGGCCTTTTGGTCTTTGATATATGTTGGCATTTGTGCGAAGTTGATGCTGGGTCGACATCGGGCCTTACAGAATGGGTGCACTCCGGAGATTCTTTTATTCGGCATGGAATAGACTATGGGTCCGTTTTTAGGCCACCAGTTGTCGCAAAACCTTCAACCCAAATCACTTATATATATATATTTTCTGAAAGAGCATGATGAAACTATTATTTTAAGATATAACACTGCTATGTTATAGAAAAATTTAACTCGAACATTCTCCTCCATGCTTGCTTCATTTTCCTAGAAAACCCCTTAAAAATGTCGAAAAATGGTCAAATTCGGCTCAATTTCCAGAAAAATCTGTAAGAGCGATTTCAATTAAACTTCTTACTCACGTTCCCTGGTCCGGTCTCAACTTAAAAAGGCAAAAAAAAGGGGATATTAACCTAACCGTTTTTTGTCAGATTTTCTTCCCGTAAATGAGTCCCGATTTTTAGTCACACCCAAGGGGCATAACTGAGGCAGGACAAACTTTACTCCATGATCCCGATCAGCGTGTAGACGAAGCCAGCACTCGATTTGTACGTACTCGTTTGCAGCGTTGATAATGCTGAATAGGATGGCATTATAGATATAAGCTATTAAGAAGACAAGAAGAATTATGATGTAGCAGAACAAGGGCAATCTATCGTATTATGAAATTAGAGAGGGGCCATTACTACGAAACTGCGGAGGGCCACCAATAGTCTTTTGTGTTAATTGCCGTCATTTACATCTGACGACAACACAGCTCACCAATCTCCAATGTACGAGTTGTCACAGCGAAACAGCTCACCAATTACCAGTATACGAGTTGTCAGAGCATTTCCATCATAGCTCTCTAGATTTGTATCTAATACCGCTTATGCCGGTGCTAGGGGCCGTGTGGTCATATCATTCAACTTGCCACATGAACAGGTACAATAAAAGCGTACCTGAGATACAACACATATCTTGAATCGTTAGATTCTTGGTATGTGCTTTAGAATAGGTTTACCACAAGACTATTCTGTGAAGTCATGTGACGCAGTCAGTATGTCGGCACCTCTTCCCACTTCCCTTATATGTGTTGTAATTTTGATTATGGACGCGGATATTCTCTAATGGACGACGGCTGTATTATGAATGACGGACTAGACGCTTGTAATTAGAATAGGTTTACCAGAAGACTATTCTGTGAAGTCATATGACGCAGTATGTCGGCACCTCTTCGCACTTCCCTTATATGTGTTGTAATTTTTACATGTATAAGGCGAGATTCTGCTGGTGGACGTTTCGTCCCCGAGGCCCGCCCCCTGTACAGACCTTTTGGTATTTGATATATGTTGGCATTTGTGGGAAGTTGATGCTGGGTCGACAGCAGGCCTTACAGACTAGTCTTTTGTGTTAATTGCCGTCATTTACATCTGACGACGACACAGCTCACCAATCTCCAATGTACGAGTTGCCACAGCGAAACAGCTCACCAATTACCAGTATACGAGTTGTCAGAGTATTTCCATCATAGCTCTCTAGATTTGTATCTAATACCGCTTATGCCGGTGCTAGGGGCCGTGTGGTCATATCATTCAACTTGCCACATGAACAGGTACAATAAAAGCGTACCTGAGATACAACACATATGTTGAATCGTTAGATTCTTGGTATGTGCTTTAGAATAGGTTTACCAGAAGACTATTCTGTGAAGACATATGACGCAGTCAGTATGTCGGCACCTCTTCCCACTTCCCTTATATGTGTTGTAATTTTCACCTGTATATGGCGAGATTCTGCTGGTGGACGTTTCGTCCCCCAGGCCCACGCCCTGTACAGACCTTTTGGTCTTTGATATATGCTGCCATTTGTGCGAAGTTGATGCTGGATCGACATCGGGCCTTGCAGACTAGTCTTTTGAGTTAATTGCCGTCATTTCCATCTGACGACGACACAGCTCACCAATCTCCAATATACGAGTTGTCACAGCGAAACAGCTCACCAATTACCAGTATACGAGTTGTGAGAGCATTTCCATCATAGCTGTCTAGATTTGTATCTAATACCGCTTATGCCGGTGCTAGGGGCCGTGTGGTCATATCATTCAAGTTGCCACACGAACAGGTACAACAAAAGCGTATCTGAGATGCAACACATATCTTGAATCGTTAGATTTTTGGTATGTGTTTTAGAATAGGTTCACCAGAAGACTATTCTGTGAAGTCATATGACGCAGTCAGTATGTCGGCACCTCTTCCCACTTCCCTTATATGTGTTGTAATTTTTACCTGTATATGGCGAGATTTTGCTGGTGGACGTTTCGTTCCCGAGGCCCGCCCCCTGTACAGACCTTTTGGTCTTTGATATATGTTGGCATTTGTGCGAAGTTGATGCTGGGTCAACATCGGGCCTTACAGACTAGTCTTTTGTGTTAATTGCCGTCATTTACATCTAACGACGACACAGCTCACCAATCTCCAATATACGAATTGTCACAGCGAAACAGGTCACCAATTACCAGTATACGAGTTGTCAGAGCATTTCCATCATAGCTCTCTAGATTTATATCTAATATCGCTTATGTCGGTGCTAGGGGCCGTGTGGTCATATCATTCAAGTTGTCACATGAACAGGCACAATAAAAGCGTACCTGAGATACAACACATATGTTGAATCGTTATATTCTTGGTATGTGTTTTAGAATAGGTTTACCAGAAGACTATTCTGTGAAGTCATATGACGCAGTCAGTATGTCGGCACCTCTTCCCACTTCCCTTATATGTGTTGTAATTTTTACCTGTATATGGCGAGATTCTGCTGGTGGACGTTTCGTCCCCGAGGCCCGCCCCCTGTACAGACCTTTTGGTATTTGATATATGTTGGCATTTGTGGGAAGTTGATGCTGGGTCGACATCAGGCCTTACAGACTAGTATTTTGTGTTAATTGCCGTCATTTACATCTGACGACGACACAGCTCACCAATCTCCAATGCACGAGTTGCCACAGTGAAACAGCTCACCAATTACCAGTATACGAGTTGTCAGAGCATTTCCATCATAGCTCTCTAGATTTGTATCTAATACCGCTTATGCCGGTGCTAGGGGCCGTGTGGTCATATCATTCAACTTGCCACATGAACAGGTACAATAAAAGCGTACCTGAGATACAACGCATATGTTGAATCGTTAGATTCTTGGTATGTGCTTTAGAATAGGTTTACCAGAAGACTATTCTGTGAAGACATATGACGCAGTCAGTATGTCGGCACCTCTTCCCACTTCCCTTATATGTGTTGTAATTTTCACCTGTATATGGCGAGATTCTGCTGGTGGACGTTTCGTCCCCGAGGCCCGCCCCCTGTACAGACCTTTTGGTCTTTGATATATGCTGGCATTTGTGCGAAGTTGATGCTGGATCGACATCGGGCCTTGCAGACTAGTCTTTTGTGTTAATTGCCGTCATTTACATCTGACGACGACACAGCTCACCAATCTCCAATATACGAGTTGTCACAGCGAAACAGCTCACCAATTACCAGTATACGAGTTGTGAGAGCATTTCCATCATAGCTGTCTAGATTTGTATCTAATACCGCTTATGCCGGTGCTAGGGGCCGTGTGGTCATATTATTCAAGTTGCCACATGAACAGGTAAAATAAAAGCGTACCTGAGATACAACACATATCTTGAATCGTTAGATTCTTGGTATGTGTTTTAGAATAGGTTCACCAGAAGACTATTCTGTGAAGTCATATGACGCAGTCAGTATGTCGGCACCTCTTCCCACTTCCTTTATATGTGTTGTAATTTTTACCTGTGTATGGCGAGATTTTGCTGGTGGACGTTTCGTCCCCGATGCCCGCCCCCTGTACAGACCTTTTGGTCTTTGATATATGTTGGCATTTGTGCGAAGTTGATGCTGGGTCGACATCGGGCCTTACAGACTAGTCTTTTGTGTTAATTGCCGTCATTTACATCTGACGACGACACAGCTCACCAATCTCCAGTATACGAATTGTCACAGCGAAACAGCTCACCAAGCTGTGGTCATATCATTCAAGTTGCCACATGAACAGGTACCATAAAAGCGTACCTGAGATACAACACATATCTTGAATCGTTAGATTCTTGGTGTGTGTTTTAGAATAGGTTTACCACAAGACTATTCTGTGAAGTCATATGACGCAGTCAGTATGTCGGCACCTCTTCCCACTTCCTTTATATGTGTTGTAATTTTTTTTGGTCTTTGATATATGTTGGGATTTGTGCGAAGTTGATGCTGGGTCGACATCGGGCCTTACAGACTAGTCTTTTGTGTTAATTGCCGTCATTTACATCTGACGACGACACAGCTCACCAATCTCCAATATACGAATTGTCACAGCGAAACAGCTCACCAATTACCAGTATACGAGTTGTCAGAGCATTTCCTTCATAGCTGTCTAGCTTTGTATCTAATACCGCTTATACCGGTGCTAGGGGCCGTGTGGTCATATCATTTAAGTTGCCACATGAACAGGTACAATAAAAGCGTACCTGAGATACAACACATATCTTGAATCGTTAGAGTCTTAGTATGGATTAAGAATACTGATCAGCGATACGGATTTGATATTTTTGGAACATCATGATGTCTTTTCGGCATCATTGAAAACTGTTGACCGCTTCTCTCTTGCAGGAAACAAGCCTATGTTTATGTATACTATGATTGTCTTTTTGAATTTGGCGCTAATACTGTTATATGGAATATGGAATAGGTCTTTTGATTATGGACGCGGATATTCTCTAATGGACGACGGCTGTATTATGAATGACGGACTAGACGCTTCTAATTAAAATAGGTTTACCAGAATTACAACACATATAAGGGAAGTGGGAAGAGGTGCCGACATACTGACTGCGTCACATGACTTCACAGAATAGTCTTCTGGTTAACCTATTCTAAAGCACATACCAAGAATCTAACGATTCGTGATATGTGTTGTATCTCAGGTACGCTTTTATTGTACCTGTTCATGTGGCAACTTGGATGATATGACCACACGGCCCCTAGCACCGGCATAAGCGGTATTAGATACAAATCTAGAGAGCTATGATGGAAATGCTCTGACAACTCGTATACTGGTAATTTGTGAGCTGTTTCGCTGTGACAACTCGTACATTGGAGATTGGTGAGCTGTATCGTCGTCAGATGTAAATGACGGCATTTAACACAAAAGACTAGTCTGTAATGCCCGATGTCGACCCAGCATCAACTTCCCACAAGTGCCAACATATCAAAGACCAAAAGGTCTGTACAGGGGGCGGGCCTCGGGGACGAAACGTCCACCAGCAGAATCTCGCCATATACAGGAAAAAATTACAACACATATAAGGGAAGTGGGAAGAGGTGCCGACATACTGACTGCGTCACATGACTTCACAGAATAGTCTTCTGGTTAACTATTCTAAAGCACATACCAAGAATCTAACGATTCGTGATATGTGTTGTATCTCAGGCCACGCTTTTATTGTACCTGTTCATGTGGCAACTTGGATGATATGACCACACGGCCCCAAGCACCGGCATAAGCGGTATTAGATACAAATCTAGAGAGCTATGATGGAAATGCTCTGACAACTCGTATTCTGGTAAGTGGTGAGCTGTTTCGCAGTGACAACTCGTACATTGGAGGTTGTCGAGCTGTATCGTCGTCAGATGTAAATGACGGTATTTAACACAAAAGACTACTCTGTAAGGCCCGATGTCGACCCGGCATCAACTTCCCACAAGTGCCAACATATATCAAAGACCAAAAGGTCTGTACAGGGGGCGGGCCTCGGGGACGAAACGTCCACCAGCAGAATCTCGCCATATACAGGAAAAATTACAGCACATATAAGGGAAGTGGGAAGAGGTGCCGACATACTGACTGCGTCACATGACTTCACAGAATAGTCTTCTGGTTAACCTATTCTAAAGCACATACCAAGAATCTAACGATTCGTCTCAGGTACGCTTTTATTGTACCTGTTCATGTGGCAATTTGAATGATATGACCACACGGCCCCTGCTTTTCGGCATAAGCAGTGATATGATAAAATCTGAAGCTATGATGCAAATGCTCTGTGACAACTCGTATACTGGTAATTGTATTGAGCTGTTTTGTAGCTGTGACCACAACTCGTACGACATTATGATTAATGTTGTGAGCTGTATATCGTCGTCAGATGTAAATGACGGCATTTAACACAAAAGACTAGTCTGTAATGCCCGATGTCGACCCAGCATCAACTCACAAGTGCCAACATATATCAAAGACCAAAGGTCTGTACGAGTAAGGCCTCAAGGGATGAAACGTGTTACACCAGCATGAAATCTCTCGCCATATACAGGAAAAAATTACAACACCTATAGGGGAAGTGGGAAGAGGTGCCGACATACTGACTGCGTCACATGACTTCACAGAATAGTCCTCTGGTTAACCTATTCTAAAGCACATACCAATAATCTAACAATTCGTGATATGTGTTCTATCTCAGGTACGCTTTTATTGTACCTGTTCATGTGGCAACTTGGATGATATGACCACACGGCCCCTAGCACCGGCATAAGCGGTATTAGATACAAATCTAGAGAGCTATGATGGAAATGCTCTGACAACTCGTATATTGGTAATTGGTGAGCTGTGTCGCTGTGACAATTCGTACACTGGGAATTGGTGAGCGGTATCGTCGGCGGATGAAAACGACGGCATTTAACACAAAAGACTAGTCTGTAAGGCCCGATGTCGACCAAGCATCAACTTCCCACAAATGCCAGCATATATCAAAGACCAAAAGGTCTGTACAGGGGGCGGGCCTCGGGGACGAAACGTCCACCAGCGGAATCTCGCCATATACAGGTAAAAATTACAACACATATAAGGGAAGTGGGAAGAGGTGCCGACATACTGACAGAGTCACATGGCTTCACAGTATAGTCTTCTAGTTAACTTATTCTAATGCACATACCAAGAATCTAACGATTCGTGATATGTGTTGTACATCAGGTACGATTTTATTGTACCTGTTCATGTGGCAACTTGGGTGACATGACCACACGGCCCCTAGCCCCGGCATAAGCGGTATTAGATACAAATCTAGAGAGCTATGATGGAAATGCTCTGACAACTCGTATATTGGTAACTGGCGAGCTGTGTCGCTGTGACAACTCGTACACTGGGAATTGGTGAGCGGTATCGTCGTCAGATGAAAACGACGCCATTTAACACAAAAGACTAGTCTGTAAGGCCTGATGTCGACCAAACATCAACTTCCCACAAATGCCAATATATATCAAAGACCAAAAGGTGTGTACAGGGGGCGGGCCTCGGGGACGAAGCGTCCACCAGCAGAATCTCGCCATATACAGGTAAAAATTACAACACATATAAGGGAAGTGGGAAGAGGTGCCGACAAAAGGTCTGTACAGGGGGCGGGCCTCGGGGACGAAACGTCCACCAGCGGAATCTCGCCATATACAAATAAAAATTACAACACATATAAGGGAAGTGGGAAGAGGTGCCGACATACTGACAGAGTCACATGGCTTTACAGTATAGTCTTCTGGTTAACTTATTCTAATGCACATACCAAGAATCTAACGATTCGTGATATGTGTTGTATCTCAGGTACGCTTTTATTGTACCTGTTCATGTGGCAACTTGGATGATATGACCACACGGCCCCTAGCACCGGCATAAGCGATATTAGATACAAATCTAGAGAGCTATGATGGAAATGCTCTGACAACTCGTATATTGGTAACTGGCGAGCTGTGTCGCTGTGACAACTCGTACACTGGGAATTGGTGAGCGGTATCGTCGTCAGATGAAAACGACGGCATTTAACACCAAAGACTAGTCTGTAAGGCCCGATGTCGACCAAGCATCAACTTCCCACAAATGCCAACATATATCAAAGACCAAAAGGTCTGTACAGGGGGCGGGCCTCGGGAACGAAACGTCCACCAGCAGAATCTCGCCATATACAGGTCAAAATACAACACATATAAGGGAAGTGGGAAGAGGTGCCGACATACTGACAGAGTCACACGGCTTC